>CAIGQQ010038221.1:2012426-2067166 GCA_903798035.1 Danio albolineatus
AAAACATATGATAAAACATATGTATTACTATATGGTAAAACATATGGTAAAACATATGATTGACCCTATAGTTATACTTATGTACTACCATATGGTAATACATATGTTTTACCATATAGTAATACATATGTATTACCATATGGTAAAACATATGTATTACCATATAGTAATACATATGTTTTACCATATAGTAATACATATGTTTTACCATATGGTAATACATATATTTTACCATATGGTAATACATATGTTTTACCATATGTCTTACCATATAGTAATACATACAGTATGTCTTACTATAAAGTAATACATATGTACTACCGTATGGTAATACATATGTTTTACCATATAGTAATACATATGTATTACCATATGGTAAAGCATATGTATTACCATATAGTAATACATATGTTTTAGCATATAGTAATACATATGTTTTACCATATGGTAACACATATGTTTTACCATATGGTAATATACATGTTTTACCTTATACTAAAACATATAGTAAAACATATGGTAAAATATATGGTAAAACATATAGTAAAACATATGGTAAAACATATGGTAAAATATATTAAAACATATGGTAAGACATATAGTAAACATATGTTTTAGCATATAGTAATACATATGTTCTACCATATGGTAATACATATGTATTACTCTATGGTAATACATATGTATGACCGTATGGTAATACATATGTTTTACTATATGGTAATACATATGTTTTACCATATGGTAATATACATGTTTTACCATGTTTTATCACATGTTTTACCATTTACTAAAACATATAGTAAAACATATGGTAAAACATATAGTAAAACATTGTAAAAAAAAAAAGTAAAACATGGTAAGACATAGTAAAACGTATGGTAAAACATGTTTTACCATGTGATAAAACATATGGTAAAATATATGTATTACTATATGGTAAAACATATGGTAAAACTTATGGTAAAACATGTTTTACCCTATAGTAATACATATGTACTACCATATGGTAATACATATGTTTTGCCATATAGTAATACATATGTATTACCATATGGTAAAACATATGTATTACCATATAGTAATACATATGTTTTAGCATATAGTAATACATATGTTTTACCATATGGTAATACATATGTCTTACCATATGGTAATATACATGTTTTACCTTATACTAAAACATATAGTAAAACATATCGTAAAACATATGGTAAAACATTTTACCATAACATTTTACCAGTTGTTTTACCATATGTTTTACCATATGTTTTATTATATGTTTTACCATGTTTTACCATATGTTTTACTATATGTTTTACTATATGTTCTACCATATGTTTTACTATATGTTTTACCATATGTTTTACTATATGTTTTACTATGCGGTTAAACATATGGTAAAACATAAGTATTACTATATGGTAAAACGTATGTATTACCCTATGGTAAAACATATGTATTACCCTATAGTAAAACATATGTATATTACTAAATGGTAAAACATATGTATTACCATAAGTTTTACTATACTAGTTTTACTATATGTTTTAGCATATGTTTTACCATATTTTTTACTATATGTTTTAGCATATGTTTTACCATATGTTTTACCATATGTTTTACTTTGTTTTACCATATGTTTTACCATGTTTTACTATATGTTTTAGCATATGTTTTACCATATGTTTTACTATGTTTTACCATATGTTTTACCATATGTTTTACTATGTTTTACCATGTTTTACTATATGTTTTACCATATATTTTACTATATGTTTTACTGTTTGTTTTACTATATGTTTTACTATGTGTTTTACTATATGTTTTACTATATGTTTTACCATATGTTTTACTATATGTTTTACCATATGTTTTACCATATGTTTTACTATATGTTTTACCATGTTTCTCTATATGTTTTACTATGTGGTAAAACATATGTATATTACTATATGGTAAAACATATGTATATTACTATATTGTAAAACATTTGTATTACCATATGGTAATACATATGTTTTACCATATGTTTTACCATATGTTTTACTATATGTTCTACCATATGTTTTACCATATGTTTTACCATATGTTTTAGTCTATGTTTTACCATGTTTTACCATATATTTTACCATATGTTTTACTATATGTTTTAGCATATGTTTTTTTTATATGGTAAAACATATGTATTACCCTATGGTAAAACATATGTATATTACACTATGGTAAAACATATGTATTACTAAAGGCTGGAATAACTGCGTACTATCTCAAATATGTGTTTAATTCCGTCAAAGAATACTGTGGAGGTGAACACGTGGGTAAAACGTTTTTATCCGTATTTAGATCGGCTATGAAGCGTGCCTTTGTATCATCAAGTAAGCGTCCAGGTGAAACGGATATAAAAACACGTCACCGAGAGGCAATTTGATTTTAAAAAAGACAAAAAAAAACCACAACTACATTACTGCGTTAGAGCTTAAATAAACTTTATAACGCAAAAACAACACGTATGCTTATTAATACACACTGTAAAAAAATGAGGAGTAGGGTTTACTTGAAAAAAGCTTAAATATTTTTCACTCAGAAAAGGCTAGTAAATCTTCAAAGCTTTGCCAAGTAAAAGATTGAACAAAATTATTAGTACATTTAATTAGAGATGTTAAGTAAAGTTTACTTGGGGAATTATAAGTACATTTTATTGACTTTTTGTTTGTAAAATTTACTTAAGTTGTACATTTAATATATATTAGTATTTTGAGATTGACTTTTTTTATCCAATATTCCTAGTTATCTTATTTAGTTATCCTGAGTAAACTTTACTTCAAAATGTTAAATAAAATATGGTGCTGCATTGCAACTGCAATCTAAAAAATAAGGAGTAGGATTTACTTAAAAAAAGCTTGGAAATATTTTTCACTCAGAAAAGGCTAGTAAATCTTACAAAGCTTTGCAAAGGAAAAGATTGACCAAAATTATTAGTACATTTAATTAGAGATGTTAAGTTAGGTTTCTTTGGGGAATTGTAAGTAAATTTTAAAGACTTTTTGTTTGTAATATTTACTATAATATATATAAATAAAATATGGTGATGCATTGCAACTGTTTCTTAATTAAAAACACTGCCAGACATTTTTATAATTAGTACTTTAATTTGAATCAAACTTCTCAATAAACAAATTTAAAAAGTCCTTTCAGACAGAATGATGGGGTTATCTATGTTGGCGTCTTCCTCTTCTGTAGTACTGCCCAGTACAATGATCTTCGCAACGATTCAGAGTCACTACGAGCAGGTCTCTTGACATCCTGTCAAATACACAAACAAGTGCAAAGTGATTAAAATACAGTACAGTTAGCTGCAATGTTATCTCTTGCTTTATGATATAATAGACTGTATTGATGTTAGACCTGTGCTCTCTTGCATAAAATGATTAAAGCTTTTAAACGTTTGCGATTTATTAGTCAAATCAACACCTTTTTTGCCAACCACAAACACATATACTGTACATGTTGTCCATAAATATATCTATATAAATGTGTTATCCAACTTACCTTGCATGAGCTTAAATGGTGTGAGCCATTATCTGTTGAATATCTGTCATATCTGTTTAACATATTAGAAATGTAATTGTCAGAAAACTGAACAAACATATAATGATATTACAGATTTAAAATTTGATCTGTTAATTTATTTTAGACTCTATTCAATTATTAACAATAAATGTTCACAAGTATAGAGGCTGCCTGAACATACTCAGTAACGTTATCACCATGTTAATGAGGATGGATTAATAAATACGTATTTCTACGTCATGTTTTGGCTTCTCAGGACTCAGATAACTTATCATTCTGGGTTCAAATGAGTTCTGAGGCTATCCAATCTAAGAAAACTCATATTTATAGTGCACACAGCATGGGAGGGCAGCTGTTCTGTGTCAGTTAAATCAGTTGACTGTTGAATTTCAAAAATTTTAACCCAACTGGTTGAGTTATTAAAGAAATAACCCAATAAAGGTTTAAAATAACCCAACAAGGCACCAAATATTTTTAACCCAACCATTGGGGTAAATAAATAACCCAACGTTTTTTAGAGTATTTCATGCACAGCACTTTAATACATAAATTACCATATAAAGGCATCATACAATATATATATATATATATATATATATATAGAGAGAGAGAGAGAGAGAGAGAGAGAGAGAGAGAGAGAGAGAGAGACCTGAGAGACTTAGAAAAGGTTAATAACTGGCCGAGACTGAAAGATCCTCAGCATTATTGTGAGTGTTTGTAAAGACACAGCAGTTGAGTTCTCATAATGACGTGTCAGCACAGAAAAGTTCTTCTTTAATGCGTTTGCTACATGCATTATTTAAAGATCAAATCAATATTGCAGATTTTGCTGGTACTGTGAGTCAGAACTCAAGCACACAGTGTGTGTTTCTCCTGTTTTATCCATATAATTCCTGTGCAAATCGTGTTGTTGCATACCCAAATGACAAATGTAGTGAAACGTTCAAAAAATGTTCTAATAACGTGATTTTCTTGCAACACATTAATCCCCAGCTGTGGTAATGCAGTCATGATCAGACGTGTCCCTGAGTATCAAGCCCCCTATTTAACAAAGCCATGTTCAGAAAGTCAGGTCCTAATCCTCTTGGCATTTTGATATTTAACTGCTAAATATCAGCTAGTAATGAAAAGGTGAAAATTGTTGCCCCAGCAACCCTAAGCTGAACCACACCACAGGCTAGATTTTATCATTTAATGCACTGAGAGCAGAACAGACTATTGACCTACTATGAAAAGAAAGAACACTGAAAGCATGAAAATAACAGCCAAACCAAACCTCTATCTGTTCATTCATTCATGCATTCATTCATTTGTTTGTTCGTTCGTTTGTTCTTCATACATTTATTCATTCGTTTGTTTGTTCGTTCGTTTGACATTCATTCATTCATTCATTCATTCATTCGTTTATTCATTCGTTCATATATTCATTTGCCCATAAAATGTATTAATTTCTTTCTCTGTTCATCTATCCATACATTAATTCATTCATTGGTCTGTTCATTCATTTGCCCATAATTCATTCATCTTTTTGTTCATTCATTTGTCCATTTATTCGTTCATTCTTTCATTTATTCTTTATTTGATTTTTTCATCCATTCTGTTCTTCATCCCTTCATTCATTTGATTGTTCATTCATTCATTCATTCATTCATTCATTTTTGATTGTTCATTCATTCCTTTCTTCCCTCTTTCCTTCCTTCTTTCCTTCCTTCCTTGAATCATTCATTCATTTGTCCACTGATTAATTCATTCATTTATTAATCTATCCAACCATTCATTCACATTTTCATTCATTCATATTTTTTTTGATTGTTCATCCATTTATACCTTTCTTCCTTCCCTCCTTCCATCTGTCCTTCCTTCCTTCCTTCCTTCCTTCCTTCCTTCCTTCCTTCCTTCCTTCTTTCCTTCCTTCATTTCTTCAATCATTTATCCATTTGTCCATTAATTAATTAACTAATTAAATAATTAATTAATCCATTAATCCAACCAACCATCCAATCATTCAATTACTTATTCAAATATCCATTCATTAATTCGATCATTAGTTCGTTTGTTTGTTCTTTTGTTTGTTCGTTTGTTTGTTTGCTTGTTTGTTTGTTCGTTCATTCGTTTAGTCATTCATTCATTCATTCATTCGTTCGTTCATTCGTTCATTCATTCATTCATTCATTCGTTCCTTCGTTCCTTCGTTCCTTCTTTCCTTCTTTCCTTTGTTCCTTCATTCAGTCTGACTTTTTTCCTCTCAATTCTGAGTCTATTTCTATACAATGCAATTTTTTTATAATTCTAATTTTACATCAAACATTTTTACTCACAAGTGCGACTTTATTCTCCATATTTGCTAGTTTATACTGGAGATTTGGTAAACACAAATACTGCTCATATTACATATGTATGTTGGAAATGGATGAGTATTATTATATTGATTGTTGTGCAGTTTGTGGCACAAAATGTCCACAAACAGAATTATGCAATTAATTTATCCTTGTATTCAATATGCAAAAACAAGCTCTGTAAGTAATAATAGAAAAAATTTTAACCCCCCAAAACATCACTGATGCTTCCAAATGTGAGCAATGTTTATATGTGAATAAAAGTCCAAATTAAATCTGTTCATTATTTAAAGTGCTTATGTTTCTTCAGAAGCCTTTAACATTAAACTGCTTATTTCAGCTAGCGTGAGATTGCATGGATTCTTCAGGGTTCTCTTATTTCCTCCCGAATTCATAATTCAAATAAGGAAACACTAAAATCTCTGCAGGATTGAAAGTGTGTGTTAGCCCAATGCTAGACTGACCATCTATTCAGGATGTTTCTCCTGCTGGGATTGACTCCAGCATCCCTTTGACCAGACACAGGAAAAAAGCAGTTTGGAAAATGGATTGAAATGCTAACATCACTGTCACTAAGCAGGTGTCTTTGGAAATGGTTTTAATAACTCTGTTTGTTATCACACACAACAACAGAAACCCGTCATTCGGTTAGACCTCCCCTATAATTGCTTTCCACAAGGCAAAACAGCCTTATTTTCAGTGAGTCTGTGGGTTTGTGCAGCAGGTAGAATAGATCAATGCTGTCAGAGCGTTGTCCGGAGGGACTGCTGACACTGTCAGATTTACTGCCTGTAGGGCTGCCCGTAGACTGCAGACATTTCAGCAAACACAAACTCAGCCCTTCCAGGAAAGATGAGCCTCAAACAAACACACACAAACACACAAAGACACACACACACACACGCGCAGAGACACACACATTCAGAGACTACAGAGCAGGTAGATCTGGTCCAGTCTGGGCATGTTCTCAGGTCATTATTTCTGAACAAGCTGTGTCTTGAGATCCAGACAAAACCTCACGCCTTGCGCAAACACCCATGAAGTGTTTGTGTTTTGCTTTTTAGGTTTAAACGGAATTATTTTCAGATAATTAGACATGGGTTTATTAAATATTGACTGATAGACGTAAAGGATTCCAGATTAGAAGCCACAGCACCAGATATTTTTTAACATAATAGTGTTCAGCTGAAAGTGCAATTAAAAGGCTTAACTAGGTTAATTATGTTAACTAGGTAAGTTAGGTTAATTAGGCAAGTGATTACAATGCCTTGTTTTGTAGCTAATGCAAAAAATATGTAATTTTGTTAGGGAGCTAATTAGGCATGGGTAGGTATGAGATTCTAATGGTCCGATAACCTTCACAGTACTTCACAGTATTGTGATTACTGCTCTAAAATAAAAATACATTTTAAACCACTTTGAACACATTGACTGTGTCTGAAATCCATACTATATAGTACGTTAAAAACACTATGCGAGCCGAGAAGTATGAATAAATTCATAGAATTCAAAAAACAGTATGCGAGAAGTACCCGGATGACGTACTACTTCTGCTGAGATCGTGGAGTGCTCATTAGATGGACGCTACACTATCCAATGATACACCGTGAGAGAACTCATGAACGGGAGTGAAGAAGGGTATGTCACGTGATGATAACATTCCTACTGCTCGCATACATACTGTATAGTACATTCATATTCAAATGCAGTACCTACTGATTCGTAGGTGATGTCAGACACAGCCCATATATTTTATATTGAGAAACATTTTAAATATTTTGAAACAGCAAACATGCCTAGATAAATAATTTAAATGAAGACGTCTGCTATCTTCATTAGTTTCAAAGCAAAAATTTCAGAATTTGAAGAGTTTGAAAATGACATCTTCAGATATCTCTTCTGCTGGAAATACTATTCTCCTAAACAACAACAACAACAAAAAACATTTTAAAAAATTAAAAATCTTACATATACCGTAGGAACGGTAAAGCAGAAAATTTTGGCAAGTTTGAAACCAATCCACGGTATACCTTGAAAAAGGTTATCGTCCCATGCCTAAAGCTAATACCTGCACCAGACCTTAGCAGTTTTACACATGTATTTTATATTTTTATTTTTATTTCCATTTTTATTATTCCAACCAAACTAAACAAAATAGAGCTTTCTCCAGAATCAAAATATAAGAGGAAATACTGTGAAAAATGTCTTTGCTCAGTGGAAGGGCCATGAAACCCCTCCTGTCTCAGCCAGGTGTTTTCTCCTCTAGTTTGAAAAAAAAGTCAGAAAAATGGGTATCCAGCTTTGTTTAGGTGGGAGTGTCAAGTGGTAAAAGAGGGAAGGGTTTGCATGAAAATGGAAAAGTTTCATTACATGTACCACAGCTGATTTTCATACCGGCAGCACAAACAAAGATCAATTGGAGAGAGACAGTGATTCGGAGAGCAGCATTTACAGATCTGAGAGCTGTGCGGAAGTAGAGGATTTTCAGTCCATAATATTGTAGTGATATTACTGTAAATTAGAAACTAAATCATTTTGACTAAGGTATGTCCTTTAAAACTGAAAGAGTACTGCTGACGATTCTAACTAACTTTGCCATCTGAATAAACATAAACAAGCAACATTGATCATATGCTTACCAATTCCGTAGAGAGTAGACCAGTGGCAAATTCAGATTTCATTATTTCCAGATTCGAAAAGCTCTCGGGCTCTCGTGTTAGCAGACCACTTTAATCCACACATGTAGGTCCACATGCAAGCTGTGCTCTCATTGGGGGGAATTGGAAACAAAACTTTGTTGTGGCACATTTATAAATGCAACACTGACGACCTATGTCTCCGACCAATTCTTCTTCTTCTACTTGTTTGAATTACAGTTAGCAACACAACATGGTGACTCTCTGAACACTGTAACAGGTAAAAGGAGTCTTCAAAGCTATATCATGCACGTTAATGAAGTTGGATCTTGTTCACAATAGAGCACGCTGATTGGTTCAAATCAAGACTTTCTCATGAATTAATGAACAGATGTATATAAATGTATTTGAATTCAACAACCCTGATTCTTTTGAGAACAAATCATATTATCAGTCATTACTACGGTGGCCGAGAGAGCTTAACGCGCTGCAATTTAAGAAAGCACATGCAATAACAAAAAACACCAGCAAATTGAAAAAACGATCTTCATCAATTTGACAGCACACTTGTTGCAAATTGGTCAAAACACAGACAACGGAACAAATGTGCAGCAAATTGATCAAAACACTTGCAATGACATGACGGACCCAGCTGAGATACGCATGTGTCATTGTGCCGTGACTGTTGTACAGTGAAGTGATTGGTGGTCTTTGAAAGGTGAGTTGTTTTTTGTTTATTTCAATATCCTGATTACAGTGACACATCCGTATCTCAGCTGGGCCCGTCATGTTTTTGGGTCCTCTTGAAACATTTCCGTTGTGTTATGTGGATGTTTGCAAGTGTTTTGACCGATTTGCTGCGCGTTTCTTCCATTGTTTGTGTTTTGACCAATTTGCTGCACGTTTCTTCCGTTGTCTGTGTTGTGAGAATTTGCAAGAGGTGTGCTGTCAAATTGATGAAGATCGTTTTTTAATTTGCTTGTGTTTTTTGTTATTGCATGTGCTTTCTTAAATTGCAGCGCATTAAGCTCTCTCGGCCACTGTACATTACTGTTGTTGGGAGACCATTCAACTTTGAGAAGACTGTCAAATAAATAGTCAAAAATCAAAAATTTATTTTCAGATTTTATGAAAACCCCTTCGTCTGTGTTTGTGTTGCCGGTGTGAAAATAAGCTGTAGTGCACGTAATGAAACTGCCTATTTCATGCAAACCCTTCCCTCTTTTACCACTTGACACTCCCACCTAAACAAAGCTGTAACAGGCAAAAGGAGTCTTCAAAGCTATATCATGCATATTAATGAGGTTTCATCTTGTTCACAGTAGAACACGCTGATTGGTTCAAATCAAGTCTTTCTCATGAATTAATGAGCAGATGTGCTGAAAACTCAATGACGTCACTTTGTACCAGCCGGTACAGACAGCCAGCTTAATTCGTTCAGATCAAACAACGCAAACAAGGCAAAAACAACCATTTTTTGTGAAATACATGTGTCCTAATAGTGCTTTTAGAAATGTGGGACATATATATGACTGTCAACATTTCAGAAAATGTGTTTTGGTGTTTCGTGACCCTTTAAACATTCATTCATTCATTCATTTTCTTTTCGGCTTAGTCCCTTTATTAATCCGGGGTCGCCACAGCGGAATGAACCGACAACTTATCCAGCATTTGTTTTACGCAGCGGATGCCCTTCCAGCCGCAACCCTCTGGGAAACACATCCATACATTCTCATTCACACACATACACTACGGACAATTTAGCCTACCCAATTCACCTGTTCCACATGTCTTTGGACTGTGAGGGAAACCGGAGCACCCGGAGGAAACCCACGCAACCACGGGGAGAACATGCAAACTCCACACAGAAATGCCAACTGACCCAGCCGGGGATCGAACCAGCGACCTTCTTGCTGTGAGGCGAACGTGCTACTCACTACGCCACCGTGGCGCCCCTTTAAACATCTCTTATGTTTATACAGTAATGTTATGGGAAATATTTTAAATAGAACTAAAATTTCATAGAAGGGATTTCAACGTTGTGTTGTACATATTGAAGAATGCCATGGCTCTCTGCCAATTTATCTTTTTGTCTGAAAAATGAAGAATTCTATTATGGCCTTTTGCACATACAGCACAAAGAACAATAAAAAGAGTTATATTTTATATATTTAATGAAGCATGATTCATATCTTTCATTTGTAATCAAAAGAGTGTCAGATTATTATTTAATTTCCCAGCAGAGCAACAACAAAAACAAACAAACAAAGTAATATCCTGCAAAAGTCATTTATATTGTATGATGTGAGCCTTTCAGATATATTGTAATTACAATAAACCCAAGAGACTTTTCAACTGATTTCCCTTCACATTATCTACCATACAGAATACTTTTATAAAACACAAACTGAGATCCTCATCTAAATTGTGTCTGAACTCAATAGTTTTGTGTCAGTCAGCAGGCTGCAGAAAACCCTAAGCCATCTGATGCAGTCTTAATGTGATTTTATTTTATTTATTTTTTACAAACACTTCAGACACATAAGCTGAATCAAAGATAATTGTTCTCTCAAGAAAAATTAAGTACAATCCTAAATCCCTTTCAGTCAATTTGCACTTGATTGTTCTAATGTCATTTAATCAGACTATTCACTTCAGGAAAAGACTTCACGGTTTGAAAGGCAGCTATTGAAACCTTAAATCATGCAAGTAATTTCCCCACACTAGGAAAGTGCTTTTAACTTTATGTATGCCGGATATAATCCAAATAGATGCTTAAAGAACTCTTAATGCTGGTGATCTTTGGTTTATTACATGAAATGTACAGTATTTGATTTCAGCAACCCTGATTCTTTCGAGAACAAATCATATTATCAGTCATTACAGTTGTTGGGAGAGCATTTATTGTTACCAACAGAAAAGTAACAATAGATGTTGTCATAAGTCTCAATTAGCATAGCACAATGTTCACTATGAGGTGTTTTTTTTTTTTTTAAAGAAAGAGCTAGCGTTTGAGTAATTTCAACAAAAAACTAAACACCTTTGTTTTAACCATTTATTTACACAACAACAATAGGAGTGATGTTTTTATTTCCTACAAGGATGCGTTTGACAAGCAAACAGGAATTTCTGAATGCAGGGCAATATTTGTGCAGGTGCTTTGTGTTTCTTTACAAATAGTCTATGTCACCTACTGGTCTGGCATTCATATTACAGCATTTGTAAAAGCGTTAACAGATTGAATACATTAATTCAAATAAACGAAGGTTAAGTCATGCTACTTTGTTTGACTTTAGAATTACAAATTAACAAATAAACATTAGGCTACCATTTTCCCGTTCACATTGTAGTTCTATTTTCAGCTCTCATTGCGTCTAAAAACACTGGTTTGCTTTTGGTTTGACTTTTTACTCCGTTCTGTTCAGTCAGTAGTGTGTAAAAGTGTGTTTATGCCTTGTGATTTTTTTCTATGCTTATTTAAAAATGCTTTTCTTGAATGTTCTGCATCATACATCTCCTTAACAGCATCTATTTGACAACTGGAAAATCAGCCACTGTTTTATTTTCCTTGTATGGGAAATTGTTATTGTATTGTTATTGGGGTATGGGATATTTACTGATTTTTTTTATTTTTTATTATTTTTTTTCCATGACGCAGTAATGAAACAGAGAGAAAACTGCATTACCTCTTTAAACATGTCCTGTTGTTAATGTACGTGCCTTTCATGTCAATGATTTAGTCTGAGAAAACATGACAGTCATCTTTGATTGACAGTCAAAGGCAGGCCATTTCTTGCCTGTCTCTGGTGTTTCTTCATAGGAAGCTTTGATCAGCTCCTATAAAAACCATTACTATGCAAGTCATTCCTCATGGCCAGAGGCGATGATGTTATCACATATCATCTTCACAGTCTTCAACTTGACCAACAATAGGAGCAGGGATTTTATGTTTGCATGTAAAACAGGGCAGAGTGTGTTAAAAAACATCTCATGTACTTTATAGATTATATTTTTTTAGTGCGCTGTGTATTTCTTTCTGAGGTCCTGGGACCTCCTTGAATTTGCCCCCTGCAGTTTTAAAAGCACTCACATATTTGAGATAATTCATTTGAACATTCATTTTTACCCTTTAATTTAGTATGAAAAGGAAATTTGGCCCATCCAATTGTGAAATGATCTAATTGTAAACGATTCATCCATGTATTTTTTTTTTTTCTTTGACCTTTAACCTCAATTTATGTTAACAGTTTAGATGAACTGGAGTTTTTGTTTGAATGTTGTATGTTTAGGTTTGCATGTTGTGTGTGTGAGTGTCTTTAAATGCATGGTCACAGGTAACAGGAAGAGAACTGTAAATAGAAAGCAGCATGAAGTAAAGTCTAGAAGTGATACAATTGCAGTTACTTGGGATACGTTTGTGACACTGTTTTAATGGTCTGTGAGGAGTAGGTTTTGGGTTGGGGTAGGGCAGTGGTTCTCAATTCCGGTCCTCAGTTAACCATGCCCCTTCCCCCTCCTGCCATAATTGAGAACCGCTGGGGTTAGGTTAGACGTTTATAAAACACAACGTAATGGGGTAATTTAATAAATAGTATAAATGATTTTCCAGCTGGAGCTGTCTAACTTCTAGCAACACCCGCAGCATGGCACACAGGCTGCATCTAAAAACACCCCTTTCCCCTTTCATTCACTGTACCCTTCATTAGTCATTACTATAGACCACTTGAAATAGTGAGTGAAAACAAGTGAATTGAAGCACTGTGTGTACCAGAAGGGATGCCATTTTGTTTGTGCTCTCCTGGTTTCTCAGACAGATTAGATTTTAAGACAGATTAGATTTTTAGGCAGATTAGAAACTATCAGACCCTGTGATAGTTATTTAACACTTAGTGAGCTGCTTAGCAAGAAGTATTTTGATTTCTGTCATATACAAACATTAACTAATATATAGTTAAATAATTTCTTTAGAAACTTACATCCGATTCTGCTGTAAATGCCATGTATGATTCCACTTGTGGTCTGATTAAATTTGAGAATTAATTTGACAGAATTTGGTCAGAATTAAATTGGTGTGCAGACTCTTACAGTGAATTATTAGTGTTTTCTTGACATTGAGCGTACATTAGTGTACAGGATCTGTTGTCTATCCCCAAATCAAGGCTCTCTGCATTGCAGCCCCCAGGCTTTAGAACGCCTTATCACTGTCAATAATACAAGCACCGTCTATCATCATCTTTGAGTCTCAATTAAACTCTTCTTTTCTTGTTTTCAAAGATATTTAGCTGTTAGGAAGTGTGATTGTTATTCTTAACCTGTTTGGTCAAAGAAACATCACAACTAAAAGTGTGATCAGTTCAAAGTGGATTGTTGAGTTAATTTTGAGGACTTTGGTATGCCTCATCAATCCGCTACATTGGATTGTGTGTAGAAAAACGGGTCTTCTTATACAGGAAAAAAGAAAAAAAAGAGGGGAAAAAAGAAAATCAGTGAACCCCCTTTTCCAGAAAGGCCATTCATTATTATTCCTTTGTGTCTTTATCATAAAACTGTTCAAGTGACACTTGGATAATGTCTTGTTTTAAATCGGAAATTGAAGACAAGCTAATTGAATATGCAAACAATGGGGTATTTCTCATTAAGACTGAATTACGAGTTAATTAATTTAGATTTGATGACCTCATTAATCAAGTGAAGCTAGAAATGATGAAGGTGGTGATAGTATTGTGTGGTAAAACTGCTGAAATATTTAAATTCGAATTCTGTATTGCGACATTGATTTGTTGAAAACAATATTTCGCACTAATTCATCTTTAACTGGTTACCAATTCTGATGTCCCAATTCAATTTGATTCTGATTCACAAGCTGAGATTCAACACAATCATTGATTACATTTTTTGACTGTATTTATTAGTTTACAAATGGTGAATTAAGTAAGAAATGAATTCTATTCATGAACATATGCACATGTTGTCATAATATGAAATAGTCAGCCACCAACTGTCCTCAGTTCTCCCACTTAAAAAGATTAGAGGCATGTAACTTTTTTTTTATCATAGGGTTACCTCAACTATGAGAGACAAAATAATAAAGAAAAAAAACAGAAAATCACATTGTATAATTTTTAAAGTATTTATTTGCGAATAACTTGACTTTAATTGGTGAAGTCAAATTGACTAAATACTTTTGCCCCACTGCATAATGTGTGTATGAATATATATGAAATATTGATTCACTACCAGTGGTGTAAAGTAACTTAATACAATTACTCAAGCTACTGTAATTGAGTAGTTTTTCTCAGGAATTGTAATTTACTGAGTAGTTTTAAAAATGTGTACTTTTACTTTCCCTTGAGTACATGTTTAGTGCTGTATTGGTACTTTTTCTCCACTATTTTCCTTCAACTAGCAGTCACTACTTTATTTCTTTCTTGTCTATGGTCATTGTCTAAAGTAGAAAAATCAGTCCTGTGATTGCTGTCCAATGAAATCACACATAGAAAGTAAATTGCATCATTCTGAACAACCTCAAGACATGGGCGCTTTATAAATGCAGCAAACCTTTTGGAAACATTACAAATGTCCAAGAAGATGTCCAAAATCTTTACATGCAATGATCCAGAGACTTTTTATGGACTGCATGTCACTGAAAATTATGGATGTCGACTGTATGATGACTGAAATCACCAAACAGCCTTAAACAATCACTTAATGGAACGAATGAAGAATGGAAGAAAGGGCCAAATAAAAGGAAGGACTGAACAAGGAATGGAAGGAAGAGTCGACGAACTAAATAAATGAAGGAAGGATTCAAGAAAGGACTAAACAAACTAAGGAAGGAAAGAAGGACTGAACGAATGAAAGAATGAATGAGCAAAGGACCTAATAAAGGAAGCAACAAAAATATGAAAGAAAGAATGAGCGAACAAATGAAGGAAGGTAGGAAGGAAGCAATGAACAAACGAATGAAGGAACAAAAATATGAACGAACAAACGAGTGAACGAAGGAAGGAGAGAACAAACAAATAATTGAAGGAAGGTTGGAAGGAACGAACGAAAATAGGAAGATCCCTAAATACACTACATGTTGTTAGTGCAGAAATATGTAAATGTAACATTCTGTAAACCCATCAACTTTTCTACAGTGTAATACTCACTACTCACTACTCTTGAGTACTTTTAAAAGGTCTACTTTTTACTCATACTTTGAGTAATATTTACTTCAGATACTTTTACTCTACTTGCACTACATTTTTACTTGAGTATGATTTTTCAGTACGCTTTCCACCATTGTTCACTGCAAATTTTTAATTGAACGATTGACTACACTGAAAAACAAAATCCTCAAATATATTTATATTTTGGACACTATCAACTCTATGATAAGAATAAGGGGGTCATTTGTAAATCAAATTATTTTTATGATTGACACTTTCCTGATCTTTGTGAGATAACCACATAAAAGTCCTCATAAAAGTTTTGATGCACACTATAAATTCTCATAAAGCGTTCTGTGATTTTTATGGGCATAATTTTCCTTAATACTTAAAGCCATCACTTAAAACCCAGAATCGCCCACTATGAGCACTCATTAAACAAAACATAAAACCACAGTATTGAATGTAAAAACACTTGATGTCTCAGTGACACTTTCTCTTATCTCATCTTATTATGTGGTGCAATAATCAATTTTGATTTAAGTGTTTACCTTGGCATAGATTCCTTTGTTCTCTAATATGAAAATGGTCTTTTATACTGACCAGCACTTTTGACTGTTTGATGAATGAGGTGATTAAACACATAGCTGTGGTTCTTGCTGGCTGCACACGTCAAACACAATTAAACAAAAGAAAATGAAACATCATTACTGATGGCAGATCGTTTATTTTCTGACTCATGATCACACAGCATTGTCTAAAAGTGGCTTCTGAAGTTTTTTCTCTACTTTGAAGTGTTTTCCCCAAAGTGAATAAACCATTCAAACAGCTGATCGCTGGTTGAGTTTCATGTCTAACAGATACACAATGTAATACAGCTATGCAGCTCTAATGTCATTACTCAGTTTTACAATGATCGATGTAAATCTGTTTCACACTGCATGCATAAGCAGCATGTATAAGTGAAGTAGAATTGCGTGGCTCTGCAAAGAAAATAAAGTGATTTCTTGTCTGACAATTTCGTGTCAGCTTTAAATTATGATATGTGGCACACAGAGAATCATTTCAAACTGGATCGTCTTGAAATATAATTCGTATGACGAGGAATCTCATTTACATTCTCTTTTACATAAATGGTAATTCGCTTACATGAAACAGAAGGCACAAATTAACTGAAGCTTTAAATTACTCATATCACATACATTTAGTTTTGCATGCATGCATGGGTTTTACATTGACGTACATTTTGAATACAGATGATTGAAAATGATTGATGACTGCACACAGATGTTTTTCAATGGTTAAAAATGAAACATATTCCTTTAAATATGATATTAAACAATTCCTTCAAAATTTTGATTTATTCAATAACAAAACATCTTTGTGCACAATAATTTTTGTCACTTTCATATATCTTATATTGCTCAGCCTTTCTGGATACCTGCTATCTGCATCAAGTCCCATACAAGCACAGATGCACCATGCACCATGTTTCATGTTAATCACTAGTGTTAATGTACAGTAACTCCTGTTGGACAACATGGCAGAGTGTGACAGGGATACTGAATAACGATGTTATGATTGGCCGGATAACCTGTCAATCAAAATGCTATGAAGGGTGTGCAAATGTGTTTTGTTATTGAATTATTGCAAATTTTTAAGGAATTTGTGAAAGCGTCAATGATACATATATAACAATAGACAATCCGTCTTTCGGATGAGATGTTAAACCGAGTTCCTGACTCTCTGTGGTCATTAAAAATCCCATGGCACTTCTCGTGAAGAGAAGGGGTGTAACCCTGGTGTTCTTCCATTACCAATCATGGCCTCCCAATCATCCCCATCAACCAAAGTGGCTGTATCACTGTCTCTCCACTTTACCAATAGCTGATCTGTGGTGAGCGCATTGCTGCTGTATTCCTGTGGCTGCAGTCTCATCATCCAAGTGGATGCTGCACACTGGTGGTAGTGAGGAGAGAACCCCCTTATGATTGTGAAGGGCTTTGGATGTATGGCCATACCTAATAAATGCGCTACATAAATACACTTTACAATACTGTGGGATCGTGAGTCTTTAAATAAATGGTCTCCCATCAGTAATGATTATGTGATGCATTATAGGTTGGTCTTGTTTGAGATGCCACCGTATGAATATGTTGGTGAATTATGTTAGGGAATAAATATGTAACATTTTTAAATGAACAAAACTTCAAATACTTGTAGGCTATAGTTTCAAGCAATGCTCACATCCTAGATCATATGTTTTTTTCCTTTATATCTGCTTCTGTCTGAAATCATGTCATGCTCCCAGAAATTATTCACTATTTCCCTGAGGAGTGTACACAATTGATAGGGGAGTGCCATGGCTGATACTGATAAATAATCGGACAAAGAGACAAGGGATGGGACATGGCGAAGGCAGGGTCAGTTGTTTTGTTGACATTATAGATCCATTACACCCAAGTTAGTGCACAAAACACCTATAGTTTGATTGAAGCCTTCTCATTTATAATTGTGTACACTATGCAGCTTTGCTGATTCCAGCAGTTTTGAAATACGTAGCTCAAAAAGTATAATCCAAAATGCTATATATACACAGCAAATTGTGAGGTGTTGAATTTCTGGTGTAAGCCCCTGTAGTGTTATAGTGTTAAAATCCAAGTGTACATTTACTGTTTTCAACACTGATGTGGGTTAAATTGTGACTTTAACAGTGTGCATTTCTGGTGTTGCCTTTCCATACTCCTCATCGGTGTTAATTGCACATACGGGAACTTGAGGTGACTAAGTCAATACGGTCAACACGGTAGTGTTATATAATATACTCTGCTTAATATAGTGTATATATTCAACACTTTTTAAAGTGTAACTGGTGGGATACACAAGAAGATAGTGTAATTTAACACCTGTGGAGTTAGATATACACTGGACAATTTGCCCTGCAGTTGTTAAAAATGTTTAATGTGGTGTGCAGTTTTATACTCTAAGTGTAAAATAGTTTACACTGCATAGGTGTATATATTCAACACTTTTAAAAGTGTAACCTGGACACTTGGCTGGTGGGACTCATAAAGACACCAGAAAAGTGTTAAATTCAACACCTGTGGTGTAAAAAGTACAGTAACCACTTACTGCTTCTTTAGGTGCAGCTGGATCACAGAGCTGGAACAGATTTTTTTAATCTGAGTTTCTTAGCAAATCCCTTCTGGACATGATCATACAACGTGATAATATGCATCTGTAAATCCGTATTGGTGGGTGAGGAAACCTGCACTGATACGTCACTGTGTAGTGCAGGGGCTTCAAAATTTCTGGGATTTGTATCCTAGTTTAATGACAGAAAATATTATTTTTTTAATTAAGAAGAAAAAAAAGAGAAAGAGAGAAAGACTTTGTTTATATCTGTTCACTTCAGGGAGGCACAGATCACAGCAGTAGCAGATACATAGATTTATTTATAAGCACTTACATGGAAGAACACAGGAATGACATGGGATGAAAACAAGCATCAGCGTAAACAGACCTCACTCACAGAGAATACCTGACAAAGGACTGACTAAACAAGAATATAAATACACAGGGGATGATTAAACTGATTGTATACAGGGATTAGACACAGGTGGAACAAATGAACATTAGGAAATGGCTGGAAACAGAACAAAGGAGCACATGGGGAGGGTCACTTGATAAAAACATAAACACAAGGAAGACAGGACCTGACAATATCGCTCCTATATGACTGCGCACACATTAGACACACATTTCTGTGCAAACAGCTTTCAAAAGTTGGATTTATATGATAGGTGCCCTTTAATCTACACAGTTCTTAAACCCACATAACACTGACATTGTGAATAACATCAAGCTGAAATCTTCCACACCGATGGACACTTACCATAAGACCTAAACAGGTTATTTTCGCTATTGTACCAATATGCAAATAAACACTGACTGCCAAACCCCTGCATACTTGCGTAGTTCACACTCTTATCAGCCACTGAATACTGAATAGGTGTTGAAGTGTGGATGTGGGCAGAAACAAGATGTATTCCACACACTCACCATAATATATAACTGCTGCAGCATTTTGCGCTTGGATTAACCATCGAAGGCTGAGTTCTCATTCTGAGATGCACAATATCTCTAGAAACCACTGAATAGTTTATGGGGAAATAAACAAGGCTTGTGCATTTTATATGGGCACAATAACTGGAAGTGACTCTGCCTGCTTCATGGCAGACTATAATCATTTGCATGCTCTGTAAAAAGATGGAGGTGGAACGAGAGCATGAGCTTCTTTCCCTCTTGGGTGAGCGGTGACCATGCCAGTGTAATAACAGAGCTGTCATGGTAGGCAACATGCTGCAGATCTGTTAGATGGAGGGTGTAATTACTTGGGGAGTCTGGCCTGCTGCTATTTGTGATAATTGCTTGTATATGCAGCCTCCTCCTCTATAAACCATCTCTCATCAACTGGTCTGCAGAGGCGAGCATGTATTATTGAAGGAAGGCTGGTAAAAGCATTATGAAGCGATGACCTTTCGAAGCTCCAAACACGCAGATGAGACTCGATGTTTGTCAAACAGATCTCCAGCTGAACGCATGTGTTAAGTACAAGTTCTGAACACTGATAAGCAGGGTTGACATCTGAGAATCTATTAAAAAATAAAATAGGCTTGTTAATGAATCTGTGTCAAACAGATGGAATGAAGAGTGTAGTCTGATAGTATGAAGAGTGTAGTTATAAAATGAATTACTGATATAACACTGTTCTTTTGGCGAGTAAGTAGTTAGATCATTAGTTTATTGGTTTCTTAATTAGTTCATCTCATGATTAATTAGTTGTTAATAAATCCAAAATTCCCTCAAGCAAATTACTCTTTAGTTAGTTGTTTTTACTGAATAAAACCGTGCAACAGGAGTAGTTTGTCTTATAAACAATTGCCAATTATTTAGATGGATAGTTCACCCAAAAATGAAAATTATGTCATCATTTACTCACCATTGACTTGTTTCAAAGCAGTAAAGATATTTTTGGAATCCTGTAATGATTAACTACCATAGTATTAGTTTTTCCTGTGGATATCAAAAACACATGCAACCAACAATCTGACTCTCAACAGTCTACGTAATGACTCCATATTGTACATAAAGAACAGCCTGTTTAGTCCAACGCTATCTCACTGCAATTCGCAAATACTTTTGATTTAGTGGCTAATTCGTATGAATTCGTTCGATCTAATTTGTGCAATTTAGTACAATTTGCTTATCAACCAATGACGGTTGGGTTTAGGGGTGGGGTTGGGTGCCACGCCTCCTTTTTTAAATCGTACATTTTCGTACAACTTAACTCTTAACTCAACTTAACAACTTAACGAATTTGTATGAATTAGCCACTAAACTGGCAAAACGTAAAATGCTTACGTTTTCTCGTGAGATCTGTCTGGTTTAGTCTGATACTAAAACAAATACTTTTTATGAGTCTGTCAGACCTGGTTTAGTACTCACTGGTTGGTCATGTGACATACATTTATTTAAATATGCGCATTTTTCGGCAGTAATGTTTTGTATAATTTGATTTTTACAACATCTTTGTTGTTTGTTGATTAATATATTAATATTTGTAATTAACACCCTGGTTAATGTTGATTACTTTACATTTATGGTAAAATAATACTAAAAGATTAAATGTTGTTAAATATCTGTTTAATTACACTTTTTGCAATAACTATTTTCAAATGGATTTCTGACTGAAAAAAAAAAAGAAATAATTTAAAACTAAAATTATTCTTATTTATTTTAGAAACATGGGGTGTCATGGTCACGCAGTAAGTAGCATGATCGCCTCACAACAAAAAGCATTTCTGTTTGGAGTTAGCATGTTCGTGTGGGTTTTCTCCGGGTGCTCCAGTTTCCCCCACAAGTCCAAAGACATGCACTATAGGTGAATTGAGTTAGCTAAATTGTCCCTGTACTGTATGTGTGTAAATGAGTGTGTGATGAGTGAGATGTTTCCCATGTGATGAGTTGCAGCTGGAAGGGCATCCACTATATGTAAAATATGTTCTGGATAAGTTGACGGTTCATTCTGCTGTGGCAACCCCAGATTAATAAAGGGACTAAGCCGAAAAGAAAATGAATTTTTAGAAATGTATTGAAATGCAAAATGCTGTTTGTCCATTTACTGGTTGACTGATTTAATTGCTGTGGTTTATTCATAATCCACACTTTATGTTAATAAAAAGTTAACAAGCAATTTTGTCATAATTAGCAAAAATATCAAAGGATATGTTTACACTTGATTTGAATGGCCCCCTTTAGATCTTACAAATAATTTTGCAACCACCTAACTCTCATTAGTGTAAAAGTATTAATATTGGTGATTCGTTCTGTTGTGGTGACTTCTGAAATAGAGACTAAGGAAAATGAATGAATGAATGAATGAGTATTCAAATCAATCTTATTTATATAGTTGATATATACACACAAAAATAAACAAACTAATTATTAAACTTTATAATACACCAAATACACATTAAAATTATTCCTGTTAAAATTACAAGACCAAAATTTTAAACAAATTATGAAAAATAAATATGAAGTAAAAAACAAAACATTAAAAAAACTTAATATTAAACATACACATTTTTGTTTCTTGATAGGGAAGATCAGGTTAAAATAATACGCTTGTACTTTAGATTTTAAACGAGTAAAACATTCAGTACAGCGGGTGATTACACAGATGAGGAGCATTATTTTTTTATTTATTTTATTAGAGCATTATTAGTCCTAGACCATTACTAGAATTAGTTTAGATCAGAATTACTGACTTGTACATGCAAGGTTATTTATAGTAAGCTGTTTAGAGAAAACCATCAAAATACAGTGTTATCAAGGAAGTGCATTATCTAATGAGAAGGCCTTTGAATGTTGAGCTGGACAATGGGAGCCTTCATGTTTAAAAGGTTAAAAATCTCATCATCATTCTTGATTACTTCCATGCCTACTCAAAGTCATTTGCTTTGATGTCATTTCTCAAATGTCTCTTCAAATCACACAAAAGCTAAATATTTGAGCAAACAATTAATTATTTATTTAAAATAATGATTT
Source organism: Danio albolineatus (assembly GCA_903798035.1). Classification (NCBI taxonomy): domain Eukaryota; kingdom Metazoa; phylum Chordata; class Actinopteri; order Cypriniformes; family Danionidae; genus Danio; species Danio albolineatus. The sequence continues at coordinate 2,035,236 of CAIGQQ010038221.1, forward strand.
ATCTATACAAGGGATTTTGACAATGATCTTATACACTGACCAAACGGAAAGAGCATTTGCACTCTGCAGTAATTTAGAATAATTGCCAAAAATTAGAGCATAAATGACTTTTGAATGCTGAGCATTGTTTGAAGCCATCCGCAGTCGGTGATCCAGTTGTTAAGTGGCACAGATCAAGCTGTGCAGTGAGCAAGTAAGTCTATGAAACAAAAGCCTGACTGTGTTTGACTCGCATCATTGAGCTCTTTCTGAAGCAAATGGACAAGCTGGATTACTGTAGCGCACATGGGGAAAAACAGGCATGATTTAGTGAGCATCAGCGCTTCCCTGGGCACCAAGTTGGCAGAGCAATAACCAATGGTGCCCCAGCTGGCAAAGAGCTAACAGGATTATTCTAAAACGGGTCACGGTGAAGCAGAACGCCAGTGTGCCCAAATGTTCTGTCCCCCAAGAGCTGAAAGGTGAATCAAAATGCCACTTGTCTCTAGGTGAAAGTCATGTCCCGGTCAATGGCTAGGTGACACAGGTCAAGAGTTCAAATCAACCTCCAAAATAGAAAATAATTGCACAAAAAAAAGACATTTGGTGTTTGTTTATACTACTTATTTAAACTGAGCTGAAACCACACAATTTCTGAGGGTTTTTTGTGGGGGACAACTTCATTATTTATATTCAATCCACCTAAATTTGCAAAACAAATAAGTTAACTTCATTCCTTCATGTCGTCTCAACACAAATCGATTGTGTGGAACCCAACATTTTTTACAGTGTCTTTGTTATCCAATGTAACTTAAATCAATAAAGTGCTCAAGTATTGTGGCATGGCATCCAAGGTTATTAACCCTTATGTATTGATGGGGATGTTTTCATCCACTCTGGGGTGATTTTGTGTCTTAATTTGACCATAACTTTTTTGTGTTTGAGCTAGCAGAATGGTTTTTAGTGATATCTTATTTTGACATATATTTTGAGAAAATGCAGATTTCAGATTGGTTTTTGTTAATCAACCTCAGTCCTGATCAAAACAACTAAATTCACATATACCGGGGGAAACCCACGCGACTACGGGGAGAACATGCAAACTCCACACAGAAATGCCAACTGACCCAGCCAAGGCTCGAACCAGCAACCTTCTTGCTGTGAGGCGAACGTGCTACTCACTATGCCACTGTGGCGCCCAGATTATTTTATCTCACTAACAATTATTCCAAGGGATAGTTCACCCAACCATTTTTCACAAAAGAAGATATTTTGAACAATGTATCATTAACTCATAAAGTATTAGTTTTTCCCTACTATCTAAAAAATTAACAAACATTTACAGCGCAACCAGAACAGTCTGACTCTCAAACTAATGACTAATGACTGTTATTTAAAAGATGAATATGTTTTAGTGATCCAGACATATAAAGCACAGTCCATTTAGCCTGATTCTGAAACAATTACTTCTCATGAGTCTCATAATGAAGTGCACAAATACATGTTTTTAACAAGCACTACAATATATATATATAAAAAAGAGTAAACATACTGTACACTTTCAGAAATAAATGTACAGGAGCTGTCACTGGGGCAGTACCTTTTCAAAAGGCACGTATTTGTACCTGAAGGGTCCATAATGGTATGCCAAAGGTACTTTTTAGTTACATGTAGGCACTAATATGGACATTTGAGGTACCACTGTGGACTGTTTGGGTACAAATATGTACCTTTTGAAAAGGTACTGCCCCAGTGACAGCTCCTGTACATTTATTTCTGAGAGTGTACTGTACTGGACCAATGAAATGAATTACCAACACAGAGCACATGGCTGTGAAAACACAAGAAACACAATATAAAAAATATATATATATATATATATAATTTCTTTTATTAAGCGTGATGTATTTCGTTTAGCAAAAGTGACTGTAAAGGCATTATTAATATTACAAAATATTTTATTACAAAAAAACGTATGTTTATATATTATATATTTAAAAAATGTTTATATTAATCACAGAATTCAGAAAAAAATTAACACTTGGTTTTAAGTTGTCCTTACAGTGTAACTGCATTAAACTTCTGGGTAATATTAATTAATTACGTGTACCCGGTACTTTATGGTTAGGGTTAGAATGCTGGTTGGGTTTAGGGTTAGTCACATAATTATGCATGATTAATAGTTGTTACTATTGACCTTATCTGCACTGTGTAAGTGCACTCGTTTCTGTGATTGTTTTAGAACTTCCAATTCAGTCGCCTGTTGAGGGAAATGAATAATAAATGTCAGTAAATGGTCAAACTACTTGCCTACTCGTCCATGATTATACATAACAAGTAGAACAATATAATAAGAAAATATCAGTTTGCAACATATTGAACAGTTTTTAATGTCTAAAAATGAATGGAAGTGAATGAGACCAGAAGTCTGGAGCCCCAAAAGAATAAGGTCAAAAGTAAGTACACAGAACATGTAATAAGGACACAAAGTGTTACAAACAATGCTTCAGGGTTTACAAAAAGTTAAGAGGTGGTTTTAAAGGGCTAGTTCACCCAAAAATGTAAATGTACTTGCTATTTACTCACTTTAAGAGTGTTTTTTCTTACCTGTATACATTGGCTTGCTTATTGGGAAAAAACACATGGGAGTCAATTATTTCAGCTTTTCAGCTTTCTTCAAAATATCTTTGCTCAGCAGAAGAAAGAAATGTAGAGGTTTGGATCAATTGAACTAAATGATGACCACATTTTAATTTTTAGGTCAACTATTTCCTTAACATAAATTATAGGAGATTTATTTATTTCTGAAGGATCAAATGTCTGAAGTGATTACTGCACACAGCTTTGAAATAAATTTAATAAGTCGCAAAAATGTCAAAATAAATAAGAATGTAAAAAGTTATTTTTAATTGTAATAATATTTCACATTTTGACTGCATTTTCGATGAAATAGGCGAGGCCTTGGTACACACAAGAGACTCTTTCCAAAACATTAGAAATCATATTCAGTCACAAACATCGGTAATGGATGTTTGCAGACACCAGGGTTTAGAATAGACTGTAGAGACTGTAAAATATACTGAATAACTTCAGTTATCTCCTAACTCTTAGTTAGAACTGGAACTCGAAAAGGCTTGTTACTTAATTGGTACTTTAGTTGTTCAGCGGTACAGCAAATAAATGAGGCATGAAGCAGTAATACAGCATCCTCCAACACTCTGCCTCTGGGGCATATTTTATATAGCAAAACATGCAGGATTTTCCAAATTCCCAAGAGTTCACAATGCACTTGCAATGCTCTCGTCTGCATATTCATGAGCATTCTTCTAAATTAAACAGTTTATTGTAAGAGCTACATCCACATTTATGGGCAGCAGTGATTTGCCTCTAATTATACAAAGTCGTTTTGTGTTGCCAAATCAAATGTTTTGGCTATACTTTATTTTGATGTTCCCAGTTAGACATTCTGTTGACTATAACTTTGCAACTACATGCCAACCAGCAGTCATTACGGTATTAGTACTATGTCTGCCTAACTAAGCATGCTTACACTTTCAATTGATGGCTAACCGTCTACTTACTATAAGCAAAACAATCATGCACTCATATTACATCTGAACAGGAGAAAGAGTCAGGTTCAAGAAGTTAAAATATTAGTTTACTTTTTTTTCTTTTTTTTTTTTACAAAAGCACTTTACTGTGAGCTATTAGATATGCCGGTGTTATTTACATGGACACACATGATCTCTCTCTCTCTCCCTCTCTCTCTCTCTATGACTGATTTAAAGCAAGACGCTCTGTGTCATAACTGACTAAAATGTGGCTAAATATTGCATTCCAAAGAGCAATACTAGAAGGGCTGTGCAATATATACCATATGGAGAAAATAAAAAGGGTTTCATATTACGCTTCATTGCTTATTTCGTAGTGTCACAAAATACACTGTTTTTGGTAATACTGTTTCATAATTTATATGAGTGCAATATTACATGACTACTAGGGATGCAGACAAAACAGCATCATGAGAAAGTTGCAATCTTGATTACATGTTGCATTTTATTTAGCAATGTTTTTTTATTTTAATGTTAGACCTGTCACGTAGATCATTCGTTTTTCAAAAGTGCTTCATATTTTATTGCTAATTATCTTAATCAAACATTTGCCCTGTTGTATTAATAATGTGACAAATATGATCCCATAAGAATGAGTACATTTCTGAGAATATAGAATATCATATAACGCTGACCGCCTGGAGCTTCCAACTTTTTTTAAAACGTGCTTTTCTTACACACAAACTGCCGATTTGACTTTAAAATAACTACATTCCTGCTTGAAAAACTCTTAAAACTTGAATTTGTGGCATAGTTTGAGTATTTTCCTAATTTTGCGGATTTCTCATCAGCCATTAAAAGCCCTCATTGATTTCAAGCGCAGCACATGCGAGTTGCTATAGTAACTGTAAACGTTTGGGAGAAGCACATTTATTTCGAACTGTGATCAAAACTGACTGGAACTACCTGTGCGCTTCAACGAAAATATAGCACACCCTCCAGCCAATCAGAATCAAGAATTTCAACAGACCATGGAATAATAATAATGTGACAAATATGATCCCATAAGAATGAGTACATTTCTGAGAATATACTTTAAAATGTAAAAAAAAAATGTCCTTTTTTTGTGTAGTAAATACATATACACTACCTGACAAAATTCTTGTCGTCTATCCAAGTTATAGGATGAACAACATGTAATAACTTGACATCTAGTTGATCATTTGGTATCAGAAGTGGCTTATATGAAAGGCAAAGGCCTTTAGATTACGCTTATTTTACCAAAATTGAGTATAATCATTCCTTGATTTTTAATTATTTAATTTGGACTGTAAAGTCTGACTTTGCTTAGACAAAAGTCTTATCACTGAAGAGAAATAATGTACAGTATAGAATATAAATTCATGCTGCAGTGGAAAAAATTTATATTGTGTATGACTCCCATGAGCTTGGAGGACTGCGTCAGTGGTGTAGTCGGGGCCATATGCACGTAGACTCTGTATGCCTACTTTTTTCCATGAGCTGTTTGGGTATTATGATTTCTGAGGACCAATAATTGCATATAACCTCGGTATACTCACTTGTTTTGCTGATTAGACTTCCCTAATTTACGTGCATTCATGTCACCTTTACTGTGCAGTAATGTGTGTTTTTTTAACTAACATCTTAATTTGTTGCAGTTTTGTTTAACTTGCGCTATTCTTCGCCCTCTGACGACCGCAGCAGCTGTGAGCAGATTTTTTCGAAGACAACAAAAAGTCAACTGAATGATGTCCCACTGAAACTATCAAGTGAAATTATAAACAGCCTGAGGTGTGCTTAGCTTTTGTTTTCCAAATTTTTAGTTTGTTAACAACATCCAATACTTGATATAGCTATCATGAAACATGATTTTGTTTTGTACAGTATTAAAATAAAAAACTTTTAAAAACTTTTTATTTATTTACTTATTTATTTATTTATTTATTTGTTTGTTTATTTATTTATTTATTTATTTAATTATTTTTTAAAGGCTCATTTTACAAGTCCAGCTTAATATACTCATTTGTTTTTTTTCTTGTGTGGAAGTCAAAAGTTACAGGTAACTGATGTTAAATGTTTGCTGTTGAATCAAAGAATCATTGACTTTCATTGTTTCTTTTGCTTACTTTTATTTAAAATTTGGGTTGGGTAGGTAATAGTACACCACCTTTTTTAGGAACACACCACTGGACTGCATTCATACATGTCTGCAATGACTCAAATAACTTGTAAATAAAGTCTTCTGGAATGGCAAAGAAAGCGTTCTTGCAGGAGTACATCAAGATTCTTTGGATTCAGACTGTTGATGTTGCCATCCACTCAGCAGATCTCGCGCACGCCCCATACTGAATGTAACCCCAAACCATGATTATTCCTTCAACAAACTTGACTGATTTTGGTAAGAATCTTGGGTCCATGCGGGTTCCAATAGGTCTTCTGCAGTATTTGTGTTGGGATGCAGTTCAACAGATGATTCATCAGAAAAATCTACCTTCTGCCACGTTTCCAAGTCAAGTTATTGCTTGTTGCGGTTACAACAAGACTTTTGTCAGGCAGTGTATAACTATAAATTGAATTAACAGAAAAGAATGTATTATATCATGATATATATCATTTTCAGTATATGAAATGACTTGTAGCAAGATATGATATTTTTGTCGTATTTCCCAGTCCTAAATCTTAGTTTTAACTTGTTTAAAACTTTGCAAATGATCATGGATTAACCCCTTCAGACCCTGTGTCCATTATAATGGACATCACGTCAGCCCATGTTTTTTGTGGTTCCTGAGCATTTCATCTTATTTAAAGCCTGCAGTCCATGAGCGTGGACGACTGTCATCCGTAAGCCACATTTACAATGTTTTTATTCAGATTTATTGATATGTTTGCCAATATTTCATAGATTGCATGTAAAAAAAGAGGGATTGCGCTTACTAATTAAAAGTTTAATTAAAATTTTTGTAACATCGCAAGCTTTAGATCAGGATTTTTTCAATTATGTCTGTCCATTAGGATGTTCAACGGAAATTAAATCCCCAGTAATGCTGATTGAACTTTATATATTATACTGTATAATATATACTATAAATATATAATCTATATACCAGCAATCAGGTGTGTTGTTTTAGTGTTTTATGTTGGTATAATCTTCAGGAAGAACAACTGTTCTGACCTGTTGTCCATTGAAATGGACAAAAATATATATACTTGAAGGTTGTTGAATTTTTAATATTATTATTTGGTCTCATTTATAGGAGCCTCAAGAACTGTGAAAACATACTTATACATTTTTCCAAAACTTGGAACACAATTCGGGTCTGAGGGGGTTAAGCAGGATGAACAATGACTTTCATGCATTAGTGTCACTGGCTACCAGTCTAAAAACGTCAACCTAAATAAAGTGTACACAACATTTTCTATCGTTCAACAAAATTCCCATCTTTGACTTGAGTTGCACTCCTGGCAAAGATTGCTTTGTTTTCCCCCCTCATCTTTCAGATTATCACAGTGGTGTGTATGATTGTAGATCAGTTCTCTATTGTGGTGCTGGCAGTATCAGACTGTACAGACAGGATTCTCTCATGGAGCGCTGCTAGAACCGGGGGGCAGGATTACAGGAACAAAGAGACAGGGGTGAAGAAAAGATCCTAATCCTTTATCCCCCCTCTTCCACACTTCTATAAATTCCTCATCTCTTTACTGTAGGCCTCTCTTTCTTCTTATCACAATAATGATTCTCTTTCAGTCTTTGTTTCCCCCCTGTTCGGCTAATAGACAGGGCTCCGTGAACTTCTGAATAAAACAACTGAATAAATCTACATTAAGGAATATTGATTCAAACCAACAGACTGCCTGAATATATGAAAACGATGAAACTTGAATGAATTAATAAATGAACGAGATTCACAAAATCTGAAAGAAATAATTCTGACATTCACATCAAATGACTTGTCAGGATCTAAATAAGCTTAGGGAGTCGAGTAATGTCAAGGGTGCTTTCTAGGTGAGAGAAAGAGTGGAAAGAGTAGAAGTGTCAGAGGTGAAGCATATAATGACAACTGACATCCAATCCCATGAAAGTCCACTGTGATTAGTCACCGACTGTCAAACGAGTCAATCTTCAAGTCTCATTTCCAGATGCCAAAACCATTCTGAAGCTGATGGTTAGGATTCTGAGCTGCTCTCTCAATGGGCTCAAGCTGAGGTTTAAAGTCGCTATGTCACGGAAGTTGAAGGCCCTGTGAAATTAACATAAAAAAAAATTTAGATGTTGGTTTCAGTTAGTTTTATGGATCTTTATGGGCTAGTGTTCTCCAAAACAGTAACAAAATTCATGTTTAGAAAATATAAAACTGATATAAACTCTCTTCCGCCCAAAATCAATCAAGAATTTTTGCTTATGTCACTTCATACTTCAGTTTCTCAACAAATCTTGACCAATCAAATGCTCTTTGGTATCTGACATGCCCCGCCCTCTTCAAGATGCTTCTCATTAGTTTTTTATTTGATGTGCTTGAGCTCAACCACTCTCACTGGCAGAGCAGTGATAAAAACAAAACGCAATTGGCTGTTTTTTTAAAATGGGAGGAGCTGCTCTATTTCCCACCCTCAGTTGCGATTACGTCAAATATCAAAGAAAATAAATGCACATTTCAAAGCTCTTGGGATCTTTAAGATAGGTCCTACATCCAGTTGTACGTCCAGTTGAAACTGTGTTGAAATTAAAAAACAAAAAAAAAGCTGCGTAGTGCATGAGTTCAATGTTTAGGAACCGACTGGATTGCTGGAAGATGGGTGTTGCTAACAAAATGAAAAAAAAAAGATTGATGAATGGATGAAGGCAGAGCAGAAGTAAGACACGCCCTTATAACCCCACCCATGTGACCAAAACAAATTTCATAAATATGGGGTAGGTGGGGGTGTGTCTATGATATTTCATTAAAGATTATGAGCGCAAATCATTTTTTTACAAAATAATAAAGTGCACAGATACATTGTTTTTAAAGCAGGTGCTACAATAAACACACAAATATAAGAAGAGTACATTTTTATTTCATTTCAACTTTAATGTGTTTTAGTCTTCATTTTTGAGAAGTAAATAGAGATCCATCTCACCAGCGGTGACAGAAAGGAAAATGCTTATAAAAATCATGAAAACTACTGTACACTGCATAAATAAATAAATAAATAAATAAACAAATAAATAAATAAATAAATAAATAAATAAAAAAGCAAGGTTTCACACAAATCATTCATGTTGTCCCAACACAAATCCATTAAGATAATGTAACTAATTAAAGTAGATTGAACATTAAACAATGAAGTTTCTCTCTTCCGAAAAAAAATCTACAAAATTGTTTTATTTCAACTCTTTTATGGAGTATACATTTATAGCTGTAAATGCAGAGGCTAGCAGAATTGGCTAAGATATTGACAATATATGCCGGGGGTCACCAAGTTTGGTCCTGGAGGGATGGTGTTCTGCTGGTTTAAGTCCCAACCCTAATCAAACACACCTGAAACAGCTACTCCAGGTCTTAACAGGTCTACTTGAAACATCCAGGCAGGTGTGTTGGGGAAAGTTACTCTGCAGGACACTGAGCCCACAGATGAGAATAATACTATAGTAATTTCGTTTGAATACTATAGTGTTTTGAACCACTATATTATTTACTAATTATTACTGTTATTTTATTTAATTTTTTTTAATGTGTTGGCTGAACTCCAACCTACTGAATGTAGGCTGTCTGGCAGTAAACATATAACCAAAATGTTGCTTAAAATATCAAATTATTTAGTCAAATTTAAGTTAAATATTAAATAGTCATAAGCGTTATCTGTTTTCAACCAAATAAACAATGCCCTGGGCAGTATTCATTTACAGTAGTTTTAAAACATTCCCTTAAGCAAAGTCAATCTTTGTATTAAAAATATTCCTGCCTGAAAGACTGCTAAATGTTGCAAAAATTATCAAATGCTCTTTTTTTAAACAGTACAATGTTTAAAAATAATAAAGTAAATAACAATAATAATTGATAAGCATTGCTACTATACCATACATGGGAAAAAAGAGAAGCACATTTATTATGTTTGTCCTTATTTCTTTTAACACCTATTTTTTTCATGTATTTTCTGTTAATAAAAGAAAGAAAAACAACTCTAAAGTCTCTGTGTGGCACAATTATTATTATTATTATTATTTCCTTCTTATAAATAGTAGGTAGTGAAGGGTATTATTGTTACATTTTTTGCAGTGTATATAATACAATTATTCATTGCCATAATTGTATGATTTTTTTTTTTTTTTTTTTAGCTTTTTGGTGTTAGTCTGTTTAATTTTATTAAGATCCTGTGCACTTTCTTGCAGTATTGAACATGTTTAAAAAACAGACTATTTCACCACTTGTATTATTATGTTGGTTATCAATTTCATTTTAGGTACAAAAATAAATGAAAAAAAAAAACAGTTTAGTGGATTATGTAGCAGTTGAATCAATCGTGTTTAATTTTAAGAGTTCAGATGAAAAAACTTGTCTCGTCTGAAACTTTTTTCTTAAATGATTTCTCAGCGCCCTACTGTATGCAGAAATGTTTATTTTAGATTAAAGGCAAAGAAAAGAACCTCTTTTTGACATTAATGTAAAAGAAAATTACTGAACCTATACACAGGAGCCTTGGAAAAAATGTTGTGGGTTGTAAACATATGGTCACTATCAAATGGCAGCTCGGGATTATAAACAGTGTGTGACTGTGGCAGCAGTTTTAAAATAAATATATTCTGTTGCTTCTTGCATATTTCACAGCAATTTTAAAGTGAAATACCCAGGGAGCGAGCTTGAAAAATGTGTTTTCTCAGAAGGAGATAAACATAACTCACAAAGTTTTATGCTGGTTCATGCAACCATAGTGACTGTTTGGAAGCCAAATGAATGATTAGAGGCACTAATTGGTTTATGCCTAATCACATTTGAAAACAACAATTCTACCACCTGCACTGAACTTACCTTAAACCATAATCATTCAGTGCCTGGTTTCACAAACAGGGCTTAGCTTAAACCAGGGGTCTGTTCTTCGTACCTTGCTTAAATGATGAAAAAGATGATTTGACAGATCCTGGATCTTTTGATCTTGATAACTGATCCCTGGCTAATGTGGCTTTTCAAACAAGTTCACGAATTAGATTAAAATGTCTGGATGAACTGATCTGAGATCGATGCGTGTGTTGTGAAGGACAGATCTGTCCATCCTCAAAATCATGATCAGCAATGCAACGATTGGCTGAAGGCACAGCAGCGAAATGACATCATCTGATTCATATTAAATTATCCATGTGAGCAAAATTAGACAAAATCCATAGTGAACAGTTTGTTAAATATGATACGCAATAACTTTACAGGCTTTACACTTTCATGTGTCAATAGTATTTAGCATTTATTTAGTTTTCATTTTAGATCGGATTTTCTTTATTACAGTAGCCTTGGCCTGTTCAAGTTTCTTAATCGGCTTAAGGAATTTAAATTAATTTTGTATCAAAAAGCATTTTGATATTGGTAAAGGTGCCTGCAACTTCACTGCCATTAGCTGTAAAATATGCATGGCATACATTATTCCTTATGTGCATGACATTACATTATTCCTTTATAAAAAAAAAAACAAGAAAAAAAACAACAACTGTTGAATATTGTGCATGTCTATTAGCAGAAATTGTACTAAAGCTGGGTCGGTACCTTAAAATAGTACACATTTGTATTTAAAAGTCCATATTAATAAATGTTCTCTTTGATCTCCTTGGGGGAATTACCCCGTTTTTGTACTTTTATTTCAGAATGCAGATAGCATACATTTTATTTAGATATATATTTTTTAAAACGCATATGTATATAAACATAAATATTATTTAATATTAAATATTATTAATTATTATAAATTATAAATGTATTTTTTAATTATTTAACTATTTTCCCTAATGTATATATCGTAAACTATAGTACTACTGTAAAAAAAATCCTGGATCGTCTCAAACCGTCAATAACCAAATCCAGCTAATTGAGTAATCCACGTACCAAGAACAGACCTCAGGACTAATTGGAAAGCTTTTTTTTTTTTTTTGGAAAAACACACTACTTGTGTGCATCTTAAGACAACATATTTTGAGATAGACAGTGTTAAAATAAATAAATAAAATTCAATAAAATATATATTTTTCAGAAGCAACCATTATATTTTACTTTGCGTTTATATTTGAGGTCTTTTGTTGAATTTACATTCATGTAAAACTTACTAATTCATACGTCTAAAACAAAATGTGTTAGAACACATTTGTTTTGCAAATCTCGCATAATTTTTAAAATGTTTTTATGTGAATTGTGCATAAATAAAGCACAATTCATAAATAATGCATAAATAATTCAATCATTAACTGATCATCTATCATGTAAACTTGTATAAACCATTTTCATTTTTCCAGTTAATTTGGTTGGCCGAGAGAGCTTGACATGCTGTAATTCATGAAAACACACACACACACACACACACACACACACACACACACACACACACAATCCAAAACAATGCAAACACATTTTTGAAAAACACGCTGCCTTTTCACACAACGGCAACAAATTAATAAAACACACTGCATTCTCACTACACAAACATTTTACAAAAAAAAGTGCTGCTTTTTCTTACAACACAACAGAAATGTTTCAAGAACCCTAAAACGTGACAGACCCAGCTAAGGTAATGGCTATTAAAGCTAATAAAAAAATAAAAAAAGGAAATCAGAATGTTAAAATAAACAAACAAAAAATCCACCTTTCAAAGATCACTTTCAAACTTCACTGAGCAATAGTCACTGTGTCGGTCTCGTTTTTGGGTCCCCTTGAAACATTTCCGTTGTGTTCCATTGTTTTTGTGTTGTGAGAAAATGCAGTGCATTTTATTAATTTGCTTGTGTTGTGAGAAAACGCAGCGCGTTTCAAAAAAATGTGTTTGTGCTGTGAGGATTTGCAGTATGTGTGCGGTCAAACAGATGAAGGTCTTTTCTTAATTTGCTGGCATTTTTTGTAATTGCGTGTGTTTTCTTCAATTGCAGCAGGTTAAGCTCTCTCTGCCACCAAAGCGAGAAGTTGTTTACATGATATTTTTAACCAAAAACTTTAAACTTCTTATGCGTTTTTCCAGTTTGTTTACACAACAACAGTGTTTTTTGTGACTGAAAATGTAGAAATCTGAAAACGGGTTGTAATTAAAAGTTTTTGAAAATGTCACCACCATCTTTTCTGTGTAACACTGTAAAATGAAAATCCTTCAGTATGTGTTTAGTGAAGTGTATATTAAAGGCTAGCGCAAACAAACACAAGAGCGGTGTAAATGGTAATGTTGCAGTTGCTAAGTGTTTGCTAACGCTTCATCAGGAAAGTTTGGATTTGCTAGTCTGGCAAATGTGATGCAGGATTTTTGGTCATTTTCATAAATGTGTAAATGAGCATCATTTGGAAAACATTGTGTACACGTGAAACTTCTTTTTAAAATTCAAGGGCAAACTCTTCAGTTTTTGGCTCCATCATTGTCGTGTAAATATAGCCACGAGCTTTGCTGAATTGCTGGAAGATGCATCAATTTGTTTACCTGAAATTTCATGCAAAGTTTTTACGATCGCGATCCTCCACCCCACCCCTTAGCAGCAGCAACCTGTTCATGAAAAATGCACACCTAGGCCCCGTTTACACTTATTCGTCTTAGTTTTAAAATGCCACGTCGGGCAGTTTATCAAGAATGTACCGCTGGATCTCATCTCACTATAGTTGTTAAACATGATATTTAATTCATCTTGTATTAAACAAGAGGCTTCAATCTTTCACTTTCACTCTTGTACTTAGTCATTTTAGCAAAAATCTCAGACACTGTTGTTTGGTTCCTGTTGGTTGTGCACCTTTTTGCCAATGCCATTATAACGACACAGATCATTCTGCCTGTGGAAAAAGTGATTGACAGGTGGTAATTTGTGCATAACTTATCCTTATTTATGTATTTATGATTTGGTTATGGGTAAAACAAAGACCATGCAGGTCAGGTAGTTGAAACGGTAGGCTAAAAATAATAATTTGTTCTGAATTAATTATTCATAAATAATTAATTCACCGACACCTATGACGACGATGCCATCGTCCATCGCGATGTTTCACATTAGACGTTGTACGACATCGCCCAACCCTTCCATGCAGCACTATGGCTTTCCCTTCAGTACTTATTTATGATTTATAGTAACAAGTATTGGGCAGTAACTAAGCAGATCTGCACTATTGCTAGGCAACAGAATGTGAATATCCTGTAGCTTTAGGCAGGATGACTCCGCAACAGATAGAGAAACACATTATCCCTCAACTGACAAACATCCGCTTACACCTAACAGCTCATTCTTACGTTTTCCCGGAAGTCAAAGGCGCAAAACGATTCGACACCAGAAACTAGCATACTGTAAACAATGACAAGGAACACTGGCTGCTTACGAAAGATCACAGATCAGACGTGTGTCAGATCTTTAAATGATTGATCAGCTGTTCTGTAGGTGAAGCTCATACTGCTGGGGCTTTAATGAGATGTAGCAGGAGGACATGTAACGCTGTTGAGCCATGTTAAATGAATATATCACATCAAGCAATGAGCCCCAAATGGTTGGAATGCCTTTTTCTTAAGCAGAACAAACTATATAAGCTTTATTGGACACACATGACACACTTTCACACATTGAGAAAAACAGACAACCAAAATCATTGAAATGAACAAAGAAAAACCCACGTTTTATTGCACTTAAGTTATAAGAAAATAAAAATTCTAAATGAATCAAACAAATACACAATCCCTTTAAGGTTTCTTTTTTAGCTGTCTGTTATGCCAGGCAGTTTACACAAACTGAAAAAATAAAACAGCTCCGACATCTGATTTCTCAAACCAGATCATAAATTAAACAGGAAGAAAAGAAAAAGAAAAGAAAAAAAAAACAGGAAAAAGAACAAGATTGTTTTTTCTTTTAATATACAGTGTTAAACCACTTTCACAGTTCAGCTTGAGTTGTGACTTGGAGGATGAGACGAATCGTTTGGCTACGGATGCGGTTACGTCCTGTTTATCTATGAAGCTGCTTTACCATTCAAAAAAAAAAAAAAAAAAAAAGAACAAAAAAAAAAAAGAAAAAGAAAAAAAAATCCATGAGAGCGTCACCAAGAAAACCAGGTCAGCTCTAGCACTTAAAACGTAATCAGATGTCCATTTCTGTACACTAAGACCACCTTTTTTTCTGTAACTTAACGTCGGTTCCAACAATCTTGTTTTTATAACTAATTAAAAACAAGAACGGTATTCTGTTCGCCGAAGCTTACGTTTCCACACAGCTGACAGAGCTTTTGTCCCAAGGAATGTGTGATTTGCTCAAACACACACACCCGCACACACATCCAGTCATGCTCGCAAACACGCGCAAAATAGTTTCTACTCGTCCGTCGTTTCATCTCAGCAGACAAACCCGTCTCTGACAGACATTCTCCCTCCTCTACGCCTCGTAGAGGCACATTTGGCTCAAGTTTCAGTGGCAAAAAAAAGAGAAGCTGTAATGTCAATATCTTGCTTTTGTTGGTACGTTTGTGTGTGTCGTTTTTACAAGTTCAAACTCTACAAGTAACTTTTGTTTAGGATTTCGTCTGGGACTAAAACGTCACAGCCAGTTAAAGTTCCACCTTAATTTTGTGTGTGTAGCAGCATAAAATCCAGTTTGGCCACTGGGATGGACAGTACTGGGGGGAAAGGGGGGGTGGGAGGGGGACATGTTCCCAGGAGCTTATGGGAAAACATTCCCGTTTCCCACAGAGCACCAGCACTGATGAACTAGCAAGACCAGACTGGTTGAAAAACAATGAATGCAGGTCACCTCCAAACCAGAGAGACGCTGCTTATGAAGTAGAGAGAGAGAAAACAAAATCACAATCCAAAATAAAACCCCAAAAACGTGAAACAGCAGGGTGGGTTTAGCTTAATACTGAGGCCTGTTGTTTGAAACAGTAGGCAGGAAGTGAACAAAATAAACGAAAAAATGCTGAACTTGAAAAAGAAAGCACGAAACTTTAATTCACAGCTATCGACGCAAAAAAAAAATGAAATAGACAAGTCGTGGGGAACAAAGCAAAGAAACAAAATCAACGCGTGAGGAAGAAAGGGATATTTGGCGTGTGCTGAGGTTGATGAGGACCGACAAAATTGGCTTCCTTCGTCTTTCTTTCTCCAATCACTCCCGCAGTACAACAAAGCTCTTCAATCGTTCTGCTCTTTAAATTTGAATGTGTATACACTAAGTATCGCTCCGTGTTGATGCGTTCGGGTCTCATGTATACAGTGTCGACTGCTTTGATCAAAAAAATAACATTTGTACATCATGGGTGCGAATTTCAGTCAGGCTTGAGCAAACAAGTCTCTGTGCAAGGTCGCCTTGAGTGGTAGGAAAAGGGACAATCCTGTCATCCCATGTCCTTCTTGTCAGTTTCCTTCCCAGAATGCTGTGGTGCATGAGCATCTGCCCCCACCCCCTTGGTAGGTGAACGGAACTGTGGTGGCAGTCATGAACCGTGGCACAGCGAGGGGAGAGATGTTGGCGGCAACTTATCGGGGAGGTGGAGATGCCATGAAGTGAGCGGTCAGTCCTGGCGCAGAATGACCCGGGACGGGTTGCTCTTTCCCCTCCCTCCCCATTTTCCAAACAAGTCCCCTGTAAGTTCACCCCTTCACTTCATGTCCACGTCAAAGTCCAGCACCAGGAGCTTGGTTTCCTCCGTGCCGTTCCGGCTGCCCACTGCGCAAACCAGTTTGGTATTAGAGGCACGGATGCGCCAGACCACACCGCCGCTGCCTCCGCTCTCCAGTGTGACCAGGTTGCGGATAAACTCGCCCGTCCGAAGGTCCCACAACTTCACCGTACCGTCATCCGAGCTGGTGATGACAAAATTCTTGTTGAACTGCAGGCATGTTACTGCACTCTGGTGCTTGTGGGGACCTGAGAGAAAAATACATGAAAAATAAGTTAGAGAGAATGACAACCCATGAAAAAGCAGCACATCTGATTGTGTTAGAAGGATAGTTCACTCAAAAACAAACATTAACTCACCCTCAAGTGGTTACAAACTGGGTTTCTTTCTTTTGTTGAACAAAAAAGGAAGACATTTTGAAGAAAGTTGAAAACCTGTTACTATTGACTTTCATAACAGAAAAAACAAATATTATGGAAGTCAACGGTTACAGGTTTGCAGCTTTCTTCAAAATATGTACTTTTGTGTTCAATAGACGAAAGACACTAACAGGTTTGGGACAAAGGAAGGGGAATCAATGACAGAATTTTCATTTTTGTGAAACTATCCCTTTGTAGGTACATACAGATACATACAGAACTCAGACACCCTTGTTGTTAGTAAAACCAGTGGCCATTGAGCGAACTGCAGCTTTGGTATGTTCATGGTGCCATTCTTTTTTGCTTTGTGATTAGAAGTAAAAATAACTTTTCAACAAATGAACTGATAATGAAAAGAATCATTAACGATTAATATGTTAATGTGTTTCACTTTTCCCCCCTCAATGAAAAAATAAAAACAGCAACAGGAGTTAAAGGGATAGTTCACCCCCAAAAAATTAAAATGCTGTCATCATTTACTCACCCTTTACTTGTCACACACCTGAGTGTCTTTATTCTGTCTTTATTCCCCCCCCAAGATATTCTAAAGAATGTTGAAAGCCAGTAACCATTCACAATCAACTGTTTTTCATATTATGTTTGTCAATGGTTACTAGTTTACAACATACTGTACATCAAAATATCTATTTTTGTGTGTGTTCAGCAGAAAGTCAAAATGTTTGGAAGGCTTGAGGGTTATTTGAGGATGTTATTTGTAGGTGAACTGTCCACTTTTAGAAATCATCTCGTCATTGTGATATGGATGTTTGCACAAGCTCTGCAATTTACACTGACATGAGGTTGACAGATGAGCCAATTCAAATAACACCCCTATGACTTTGATACATTTCTCAGTGTAAAAAAAAATATATATATATTATTATATTATATTTTTTATTTATTTTTTACATTTTTTATTTTTTTAATTAATAACAACAATGACATTACAGTAAAGAATGGCACTAAAAATTGTGCAAGCATTTGTTTCTTGTGTCATAGAAGAGAACCGATTCATTCACATGAAATCAGTCGAAAACATACATTTTGAATTTAAATATTGTTACAAGCTGTTCACACACTGGGAACAAAAAAAGTAATTAATACATAATTCTCATATGAATTCTGCAGTAAATGTTTGGAAATTTATGTATATGTAAGTGTATTTATTAATGTATTAACAAAACTAACAGCGAAAATATATTGTTAAACCATTCATAGACCCTTTTCACATTTCCGGGTTTCTCAGTAGCAGAAGTCGTCATAGTTGGGAAAATTTAGAGCGCAGTGAATGGGAGAATACAACAAATTATTTTTTTACAATCCTATTTGCTCAAATAATAAAAGAAAAACTCTAAATACTTTCAGAAAAAGGAAAAAAAAAATAGTGTGAGACTGATGACGGCAGCTATAGAAGAGAATAATGTCAAATTTACTGTCCAGTCCCATAGACCCTGCATTAGAAACGCCCCTCACAAGCAGTAATTCGTTTTTGTAATTTGAAGCAAAGATGATATAATGCATACATAAATACAAATATGTTCGTACATCTTTAAATAAAATCTAAATATTAAAAACTAAAGGATTTAAGGTGCTGATGACCGGTAAATGCGTCAAAACAGGCATTGTGAAAAGAGTTCATTAGTGTTAAAATTGTTGACATTATGCACTCAAATGTGTATATTCTAAAGTACTATTTATGAAAATGGATGCATTTGACTATCTGAAAACACTACTTTTAGTTCACAGATGGGATTTTATATTCAGAAATTCTTTTTTTTTCATAATAAGTACTTTAACTTTTTTTTTTGAAAGTATGCTAAAGTATACTTTTCCCCACAAGGGATTCCAGATGGATCGGCTCAAACACTGCAACGATGAAAGGACCAATAGACAGGAAATCGAACGACAGCTCCTTGACACGGCAGAGAGAATGAGGACTGAACGAGTAACTATGGTTACGGGAAATACTGTGGCATAAACGGCTTTGATTCTGTGCCCTTGAGGTATTGAATTGAACCAGTCTTTCTGATAGACCAAGAAACATGCCCAAGTCTAAACATAAGTGCTTAGACTGCGGTCAGCAAGACATAAAGATGCCAAAAAGAACCTGCTTGGGTTTCTGCAGGGAGGTGCAACGAGCTATTACACAAATATCACATCATAGTGACAATAAAGCTTACAGACCGGAATAATAAGACAGATAGGATTAGACAGCTCATGACAATTAAAAATATCAATTGAAAGTGTGTGTATGTGTGAATTCGGTCATGAATAGCCATCAGCAAGTGCTTAAGTCAACTGTGTGAATGTAAATGAGATGGCCGCTCGCTCTATTGATGTGCAAGACATGACACGGAGCACCATAATGGTCTGTTTCCCTTTAATGAGCGACCCTGTGTGAGCGTTTGCACTTCAAAGCTTCACTGTCGAGTTGAGCATCTCGTCTGGGGTCAAATGTGTGTTTTTGTGTATTATGTCAAATGAGTGCCATTAAGTGATAACGGCAAAATGCTCAATGACCTAATTAAATGACCTACTATTTAATACATGGTCCAACCCTCTCTATCTTACCCTCTAGGCACCCCCGAACAAGACCATCCCAGCCCCCTCCATTTCCTTTCATCATGCCATCCATCCCTCACCCTTCCAGAACGGCTTAAGATAAGAGAGACTAGGAATTTGAAAAAAATTCTCTCTTTTTTTTTCCTGGACTAAAGGTTGGGTAAAACGTTGCAATGGAGATCCTATTATTATAAATGTGAATGGGATGAGAAACATAACATACAAGATTGACTTTTTTTAAACATATGTAAATGTATGTAAATTCGACAGCCTGGTTATTTATTCATGAGCTGAAGCTCTTAAAGGAACCGTTTTTACATCCATGTTTTTACTCATCGTTCACATCATTCCAAATTCATGTGTGGTTATTTTTATGTCAGCCAAGCACAAAAGTACTAAAATGACATTCACAACAGACAAAATAGCATATATATATTTATAATTATACAACTGAAAGGATTTAGTGATTCATTTTAAGAAACTGAAAATTGAGTCTTGGAAAAACGTTAAGTTAAGTCTACAATAATGTCCAGTTTAAAATGACTGCTACATATAAATTAATCATTAAAAAGAATTGCAATTTCCCTATGAACCCTTTTCACATTTGCTGGTTTCTCAGTAGCGGAAGTAAGCATAGTTGGGTAAACTTCGAGCGGAGTGAACAGGAGAGTACAAATAATTTTTTACAATTCTATTTGGCTGAAATAATAAAATAATAAAAGCTCCATGATGATGTTATCAAGAGTTTCAGAAAAAGAAATAAAACAGTGTGAGACTTACAACAGAATATTAAAAACATTAAAGGATTTAACATGTTTTGTGTTGTGTTTATATCACAGCTTCTAGAATGAGGAAAAAAGTAGGGCGGGACTTCAGTGTATCCTCTGAAAAATGATTGGATTGTTATTTGCTAATATCTGCGATCTTTGATAAGTGACGAGAGTGTCAGGTGCTGGAGGGGATGAATTATTGTCCCGCTTTCGTGCATGTCATCAGATGAGACCTTGTTTTATTCAAGATTACAAGTGCATGAATTAAAAAATATATAATAATGTGCATAAAATTATACACATACTGATGAATTTAAATTTATTTAATATTTTCATATTATTTTTGTATACAGTATTGTATTTTTATCTCATTTGATTTTTTTTTCTTTTTCTTGAGAAAAATGAGGAACAGAAAAAAAAGGGATAGGAGGGGGAAAAAATTGATATAATAACAAAGAACAAAGCGGTTGTCATAAGGGTTACAAAATCGAGTCATAGTGCATTTGACATACATTATCACAAATTGTTTGCAATGACATATTCAGACCATTTTTGGAATCAAGTCTTAGGTTAAAAGTCAGTCTCTCCATACAGTATATTACTTTACAATTCCTATCCATTGAGCCCTTGTTGGAGGATCAGACTGAAACCATTTCCGAGTTATGGTTTTTCTGCTGCTTACTAAAAGGATTTGAATCAAGTATTTGTTGCCAGTTGGAATTATTTCTGGTATTTTCCCAAGGTATAATGTAATAAATGCGTAGTTCAATTCTTCTCTAGTTATCTTTTTTATTTCATACACTATTTCATACCAGAAGGTCTGTATGTTTAGGCAACCCCGAAAAAACGTGAAAATGGTTTGCCATTGAGGTTCCACATCGTCTCCAACAAGCCCAAACTTTCAACACTCGTCCGCAATGCAGACAGTTTAGCATTCATATAATAGACCATTTTTTTTGTTTTCTTTTTATGTTTGCATCCGAAAATACTGTGATCAATTTATAATCATTCCTAAATAATTTTTTAAATTTTTATATTAAAGTAATCTCTAACTTGCAAGTATCTGTAAAAATCTTGCTCGTCTAGGCCAAATTTATCTGAATTTATCTCATTTGAAATGTTTTTTTCTATTTAATAACTGTTGCTGTGGGAAAGTACGTTCTGAATTATTATTCATGTTAATATTCTGCACTGTTCAATGGGTTTTGTGATATAATTCAAACCAATAAAAACAAAGTTGAAAAATTCTAATATGCATGAATAAATCGTTTAAATAAACAGAGCATTTAGTCCAATGTCAAATCATTCAGACTCTGCTCACCTTGCAGTGTCTGTAGGCACTGGCCGGTCTTGATGTCCCAGATCTTAACGGTGGAGTCTGCATTTCCAGATACTAGGATATTATCTTTAAGCTCCATGCCGCTGGTGAGGGACTGATGACCTGTGAGTGTGTGAATACAGTTCCCCGTCTCTACATCCCACACCCGAATTGATGTGTCCAACGAACCGCTCACCACGTGGATGCCATCGAACTGTAGAGAGAGCAGATTAAATAAATCACTGTGTTCAGTAATTAATAAATGGCTTGTTATATAAGAAAATGACTGGTGCTAAACACCCAGAGCTGTGATTTGGCTTATTCACTGTCTAGAATAAAACCCAAGAACAATTGAATAGAAGCTGTATTGAGTATGACAAGGATTTGATTCCTTTCACAATGAGATGCAGCTCTAGCTGAATTCCGGATATGTTCTATTCCATTGTTATTGCATTAAACGCCACTATGTTTGATTAAATTCTTCTAATGTAATTACTGCAAAGCGCTTACAATTATGGATATACGAACAAATGAGGACAAATGCGGATTAGGACGGACTTCAGCCCAAATGCTTTGTCCCATAGTTGATGAGTCAGTGACAAATACAATGTACAAAACATTAAATAATCTTTGCATTCATGTCGGTTTCATTGTTTGACTCCACTAGCATTTTCTGTTTCATGTTAATGACTTACTAATGACATCAATTATGTCATGTAACCAGTGTTGGGTAAGTTACTTTACAAAAGTAATTGATTATTTATTACTGATTACTACTGGAAAATTGTAATCTGATTACATTACTAATTACTTCAATGTAAAGTAATTAGTAATCTGATTACTTTTTACATGAAGTTACTGTTAAAACATATAAAATACACCTATTAAAATACAAAATAAACTGTAGTGCTTTCTGTAATTTAATATTCACTGAGAAATATTACAATGGGTTGATCATAGCAGCTTGACACATTCAAAATACTTAAAGTGCTTGCTCAAAACTTAAAATTCTCTCATCATTCACTTGTTTACAACCGGTTTGACTTTATTTTTTAAACACAAAAGAAGAAAACTGGATACCTGTAACCCCTGATATCCATAGTATGGAAAAGTGATGCAGTTTTTGGGTGTTCTGTGTTTGTCTGAGGTAATTAGTCTGCCTAAATGTGTATATTCCAAAGTATAAAGCTTATTGGTCAGTTCTTGTCATGTGACTTGCGCTTTTCAACTGGGTGCATCCGTGAAATGCGAGCATTCGCAATTTGTACTCCTAATACAGTATGTACGTGTAAAATATGCGATATGTGAATGGCCCCATGTGCAGCTATGCTTCTCTTCACATTCAGAAGATACCTGCACTCCCCAATCTGGACAAAAATTCAATTTAGCCAGTATAGGCTATGCTGGACCACAATTTTGGGGGGGGGGCAACGATGTCCTGCTTTGTGACGGGTATGGTCATAGAATACTTTGTTCGAGTGCTTAAACAAGCTGCTGGTAAAGTTAAGCCGTCGAAAAATCTTTAGACTGCATTTCATAGCAATATTTTTGTTTTTATGTTCAATGAAACCAATGAATAATGTCTGTATCTCCACTCTCAACCACTCTCACCAGCAACCATTTCAGCTCGTGTTCTCCAGCAATATAAAAAGCGCATGCTTATTACCTAACGTTGCAGCAGAAAACTTAATTTAAAAGAAGCATTTTTTACTTCTAAAAACTATATTTGTAACTGAAATAACACAATTACATTAACTTTAGTAACTGTAATCAAATTACACAAATTTAAAATTAGTTTAAAACGCACAAATGTTACTGCGTTCCTCAAAAATGTAATTAGAATACAGTAACGCGTTACTGTGGAACGTTACACCAACTTTGCATGTAATCTTCACTACATGTGTCTGTCACTTATTTTTCCCCTTTAATGGTTGAACTAACAGACTCCCAGTATACAAAGATATGATTAAGTCCTGTATATATGAAGAGTCTTTTCATTCATTTTTGAATGAGTGTGGAAAACAAAATAAAAGAAAAAGATTTTGATGCCATATAACCTTCACTACATGTGAGTGCGCACAGGTTTTGTCTGTCAATAATTTTTTCCTCTAATGGTTGTATCAAATGACTCAAAGTATAAAAAATATGTTTTCAAGTCAAGTATGCATGAATAGCCTTTTAAATTTATTTTTGAATAAGTATCAAAAAAATACATAAAAAACTTTTATGCCATGTATCCTTCACTACATGCAAGTGGACAACATTTTTGTCTAACAATTACTTCATTACTGCATTTTCGAATAAGTGTCATAAAGAATATATAAGGTAACCTTTTATTTCTGAAGTTTACATACTTGGAAATTACTTAAGAAGAAAGTATGTTGGCGAACCCAAAATATGAAGCACATGCACTTGCAAAGTTAGTTAAACTTAATAGAATTAGCAAATAAACAGACCTAGATAAAGCATGACACACTAGCTTAAAGCATTTTTGAAGATCCCATTACTGCTACAATAAATGGCACTTATGGCTAAATCATTCTGAGTCATTGCAGGTACGCGGTTCAGGTAAACTTCCTGCACAGCTGAATGAGTCAAGCTTTTCAAGAGAATAGACAAAATGATAGCTCTTCTTATTCAGGCCAAATATCACTTTAGCCCATATCTCATCTCTTTTTAACCTATGCTCCTTTTAGAGCAATGAGTGACGGTTGGGCTTTAAAGATCTCTTGCCTTACAGCTAATGAATTAACCAAGCTTTGACCTGCAGAGTCGCTTCATTTTTCTTTGAGAAAAAGCTAAAGTGGCTTGATTCTTGTTCTCGCTTTAACGGAGTATGAATTCATCAGACATTGATCTGCCCTCTGAAGCTGAAGTGGCTGTGTGTTTGTTGGTCAGTGCCAGGTCTATGTTTACCTGTAGAGAGTAGACTCTGTTGGTGTGACCCTGGAGTGTGTGTAGGCAGGTCTCGGTTTCAGGATCCCACACTTTGACCATGAAGTCGTAGGCTCCGCTGACCACCCGGCGGCCGTCGTACTGTACGCAGCGAACGGCGGCCACGTGACCCATGAGCACGTGCAAACACTGACCCGTCTCGATGTCCCAAACCCGCAGTGTGGCGTCCCGAGAACCACTCACCACCCTAAAAGAGAAAACATGAAGTGGTTAAGTAGTGAGTTTGCATTTGAAGTTTCAAACTCTAAAGTTGAATTAGTTTATTTTTAAATATAAAACAGCAGAATTTAATTAGGCATAAACTCTGCAGTCTTTGACAGTCAGTTGCTTTAAGGAGTGTATTTGCTTATAGGATTACACTACATAAAAAAGACAAACTTATTTGCTTACAAAAGCAAACCCCCTAGCACAAAGGTTTGATATACATTTTGAACATTGAAATGAACATTAAAACGGGTGCTGGTGAAGCAAAGAGAAACAAACAGAAATTGCCATTGTTGTTGCTGAATGAAGCCTGAGGTCACTGCACAAAATAAGCAATCAAGCTTGACACAAAGGGAAATACGCACACCAATTGGCCCGGAGGCATTGAAAACACTGAGAATATTGTCAAGCGAGCAATTGTGTGGTTTATAACAGAGTATAAAGCAGCAAAGCCCTTGACTGGGTATTTGAGAACTCGGAGGATCCAATCCGCACGATTAAAAGCCGTAAAGCTGAAAGCAGATGGGAACTGTGCAGTTTAAGCAGCACAATGATATATTGTGCGCTGCCATTGAACGGAATTATCTTTTAAGAAGTATTGTGTAACATATAGTACTTTATATAATGTTAGAAAGTAATTGAACTCATGCATGGTGCAGTAGTTTGTTCTTTCAAGCCTGTACTCTACACAGTGTTTCACTTTCAAACTCAATGCACTGCATTGTCATTAAAAAAATTACCACAGAAATTGTATTTTAAAATATATTAAAATTGCAAGAATATGCTGCTGTAGGTGGATTCTAAATTTGAGCATAAGACACTTTCTTGTTTTAAACATTCATTTTTGGCATTTTGCCTTTATTGACAGGACAACAGAGTGACAGGGTGTCAAATGGGATAGAGAGGGAGAGGATCGGCAAAGGACCACTAGTTAGGATTCAAACTCAAGACACCTGGAGCTGTTGTGCTATATATCGGTGCACTAACCAATGGCCTAATGTGCAGACAAACATAAGAGGCTTTTTTCCGAAACACAATAAAATAAAATCTTTAAGGTCCCATAAAATTTAGAAGATGTCAGTATCAGTATTATTCATTCATTTTAGAATATTTATAAGCTAGTGTGCCCACAAACAGTGACAGAATTCACATTTAGAAAATATAAAACTGATATAAACATGTAAAACTTGTATTCTGTCACTTCTGCCAAAATCGATCATCGATTTTATTTATGTCACCTCACGCCATAACCAATCAAATGCTCTTTAGTATCTGACATGCCCCACCATTTGACGCTCTTGAGCTCAGCCCCTTTTACTGTCAGAGAGGTAATAAACCAAAACAGTACTAGGTTAGGGGAGCGTTCACTCTATGCCCCACCCTCTCAACGTGTTTCGGTTGAGATTGAAATATGCATTTTTATTCAATATTTGACAAAGCGCTTCAATGGACATTTAATTATTCCATTATTTTTATATAATCCATTCCATTAATTTTCTATAATATTTTTATCCATAATTATTCCATTAAATTTTTTATTAGTAGTGCATATACATAAGTATGTCTAAATTGTAAAACAAATAAATAAATGCATATATAAATGCATTAATATTTAGACACGTTTAGATGTATAGTGTAGCATACGTTACCTTTTCTCATGCAAGTGCATACAGCGTACTGTTGAGGTATGACCGTACAGCGTGTGGATACATTCTCCCGTCTCTGCATTCCAGACCTTGAGCGTTCGGTCCGTGGATCCACTGATAATGATGTTGTCTCGCATCTGAGAGGACCAGACTCCACCGGTGTGGCCCACTAACGTGCGCAAACACTGCAGAAAAAGAGGATGAACGCAAAGGTAAATCAACCGAATCACAGAGTAATAAAAGTACGGCAAAACCGCTTCAAATAAATCACTTAAATTATGTCTGCACTAATTATAAGAACGCCGATCCATCACATTTGACCTTAACCGCAGACATCATTTCTGCTTATCTACATTCATCAAACAACTGCAATTCTAGGCAGGAAGGAACGGTAATGGAAAATGAAACACACTGTATTTCATATGACATTAGATATTGATCAGCATGGTGAGAGAAATCCCTTCGAATAATCCATAAGGCTAAGGGCCATTTCCTCTATATATAATTGAAGCAAATTCAATTTAATTTCAGAGGTAAAACAAAGGATCAAAATGTGTGTTTGGTCATTCGGTTGTGTTATGAGGCGAGTGGAAAGCATCACCTCTGGGCTTAACCTCTGAACCATGACCAATAAAAGCAAGGGCGATAAACCACAGAGATGTGAAGGAGTTCTCAAGGCCTTTAATTCATAATGCAGCTGCTCCTATTTCTGTCTCCATCGTGTTCATGATCAACTGTAACACGTCATTAATCTTTAGAAGTGGTGACCATCCTCCAAGACATTGACGAGTTGAGCGTGGCTTTGTTCTATCGCCATATGTGGCGTCAGATGGAACAAAAGAGCAACTACTGAGGAAATCAAACCAATCAGCAATCCTTCAAACCATCACTGAGCTAACAATAAAAAGACAAATGACACGATCAAACGAAAAGGTTAAAAGCAGAACGGCTCTTCATGGGGAAGCGAAGGAAAGATGTGTTAAAACGTGCCAGTTTCTTATCATCTTGTGTTGAAAAGCTACCCAACTCATTTGTAGTGCCCATAAAATGCCTGCCAGAAAAGGGAGGGGGGCTTAAATCATGAATATTAATGCTCTTCTTGGTGCATTATGCATGAGGTGTTGTGTTCCATAATGAGTATGTGCTACTAAGGCGATGGATCTTTCCCATGGAATGTTGAGGTGGTTTAAATAATGCTGGGGAGGAACGGAAAGCTTTCAGGCCGTGTTCTCGGGCGATTACAGCCTGCTCAGTCTGTGTCTGGGAGAGGACCTTTGAAACCAAATGGCTTAGGTGTCTGTTTATCTGCCCGTTGAGAAAGCATGAAAGAGCAAGTCCGTGGCACCCACGAGGTATGGAGATTAGCATTCCGTTTGAGTGGCTGGTGGGAAACGTTTGAAGCCAAGGATAGTCGGAGGTTTAAATCCATTTGAGTAACCCCTTCCAGATTCCACTCATTTTACAGTCTTCATCTAATCTCAGTGAAGAAGAGACCGTGTCAATTGCGGCCAGAGTGCTAAAGTGCACATGCTTGTTTCTGTTTAGTCTCTTTCCAAAAATTCACATGGCTTTCACTGGACTGAAGCGGGTCACATTTCAACCCTCTTGGTTCTTGTTTGAAACCAATCATATCTTTGAACGGCCAGGATTGGCTTATTCATTCATGTCTCAGATGGTGAGCAGACTGTTTGGAGCAGCTGTTTTCATTGCTAACCCTCCTATTTTCATACCAAAAAAGTCCTCTCCCATCTGGAAGAGCACTATTATTAAAGCTTTTCATTAACAAACCACAGACTACAATGGTTTGTGGGAACTGCAGTTTGAAGAACATCTGTCCGTTAAACACAGTTAAGCTGTTGAGCCCGGGCTCTGTAAAGGAGTCAAAGGAGGGTATACAAGGTAAACAAAGTAAATGATAGTGTGCCATGACCACGGTATGGTTCTCAAGAGCAATAAATGGCTGATGGCTATTTTTCTAAACAGAAGGGTAAACCGAGTCTTTGAGTACAAAACCTAGCAATGCTGTCACCACCAAATTACATCACTAAACCAAATTAGCAGAGCTTTCTGGGAAAGACGCATTATTTTAAAGGTCACAAGAGGTTAAATGAGTATAGCAAACAAAAAAACTTGTGGAAGAAATAGTTCTCCCAAAAATTAAATCTCACTCACTATTTGCTCACTCTCAAATATGATCTCAAAAATGGTAAGTTATTCGGTGGAAGACTAAAGATATGTTGAAAAAGAATTTAAAAAAAGCTGAAAAACTGTAACCACTGACTTTCATTTCAGGGGAAATCAAATACTATGGAAGTCAATGGTTACAGGTCTTTCTTCAAACCTATTCTTTTGTGTTTAACAGAAGAACGAAAATCAGACAAGTTTGGAACAAGTAAAGGTCGACTAAAAAGAAAAGTTAGATATCAAATAAGATATCAAATGTTTATTCTATAAAAATTATAATAATATAAATGATACAAGCACACACTAGCATATATTGATGAAAGTTTTATGACTTTCCATGATTTTTTTTAGGAATTAATACATTTTCATGAACTTTCCAATAATTTGAAAAAACTAAAACCAAAAAAATAGCAATTCAGAATTAACAAGTTTACTTATATATCTATTTATGTTACTGTTTGTTTGCAAATTGTTACCCAAATATACTATAAATGAATCGTAACCGTAATTGTTCATGTGCATTAAATAAATTAAATATTAATAATATTACCAGATCCAACTGTTTTTAAAATCAAACCTATTAGTAAACATTCAAACAAATATGAGTAAGATTAATAAATACAAAGTTCATATTGCTCACTACTGCAAACTATTTTGAAATGATTACAAAAACAAATAAAATAAAAAACGAGGTTATTCAAGATCACAAATTCTAATATACAGTTGAAGTCAGAATTATTAGCCCCCCTGTTTATTTTTCTTCCCAATTACTGTTTAATGGAGAAAAGATTTTAACACATTTCTAAACATAATAGTTTTAATAACTCATCACTGATTTATTTTATCTTTGCCATGATGACAGTAAACAATATTTTACTAGATATTTTTAAATGACATTTAAAGGCTTAACTAGGTTAATAAGGTTAACTAGGCAGGTTAGGGTAATTAGGCAAGTTATTGTATAATGATGATTTGTTCTGTAGACTATCGGAAAAAAAAGCTTAAAGGGGCTAATAATTTGACTTACATTCTTTAAAAAATATTTTATTCTAGGCAAAATAAAAAAAAATAAAAGGGGGGCTAATAATTCTGACTTTAACTGTATGTAATATAAATATAATTTAAATAATACTAAATTGCCACCAACATCAACTCGATGCAATTGAATGGTAAGGTGCCAATAATCTTACAACAGCTATAATAAAACTATTCGAAAATCTTTAGAGAGGGTGTTAGCATTGATTTGAGAACAGATTTAGACACATCGTCCATAATACATGACTTGCCAGCTCAGCATATGAAGGTAATGTGCGACAGGGTGTGTTTGTTTTGTGTGATGCAGGAGTGGGTGGAGGCTCGGGGCAGGAGTGCTGCAGTCTGCATGTTAAGGAGTTGGTGGTCAGCCAAAGGTGCAGTCTGAGTCATGGCTGGAGAGAGGGAGGGCGAGCGGAGAGGAGCAGGAAATTAAAAGCGGAATAAACGAGGGGAGAGAGCGAGCGTGAAATGCAACCAAAGGCTTTAGGATGAGTGAAAGATGTGATGAAAGCAAGAAGTAAACAGGACGATGGAGGCCGGAGGGCTGTTTTCACAGTAAGAGACAGATGCATATGCTCATACACTCCCTGTGACCTCCTCACTTCTCTATGCAGGACGTCCCATCACACCCAGGCCCTCCTGCGCAAGTGTAAACATCTCTACCAAAGGTGACCTCCAGAGGGAGAAAACTGCTTTTGAAAGCAATCACAAAATGCTCTCAAAGACTTACAGATTTTAAACTGTAATTCTGAACTACTTCATATTTACTTATTAATCCTTGGTAAATTGGGATATTTCACATAGTAAACACTGGGTCAACAATCATATTTGTATATTTACAAACTTAGACAGTACACTTAATTTTTTAACTGCTTGTTTAAATGAGCTGAAACAATTCTTGAGGTTTCTTGGGACAACTTATTGTTTTATGTTCAAATCATTAATTGTTAGCTTAATTGATTTGTTTTGGGACAACATTAATAAATAGTGTGGAACCAAGCATTTTTAACAGTTTAGTTTTATATTGGATTAATATGGGAAACATTGAAAAATAATCGTGATCTGGTTGAGTTAATGTTTTTTTTAATATAGTACAAAAACTGTACTGTTGATGCTTTACAGCAGTTAACATATTTGTGTTAGGACATATTTGCCCCCTTAGGTGCTGAAGCTAAATGGTACAAAAAGCAAATGAATATTTAATTGGGTAACGATGGAGTACGTTTGTTTATTTCCAAATAATTTGCTGCAACTTCCTTTCATCCCTTCACTGTGTCTACGGTGTTCCCACATTTGCAAATCAAATGATTTTAACTATACATTTCCAAAACCGGTTTCCTCTTCTAAAACTAGGTATATACATACAAATGATATGCTGCTTTATGCAGTGTGAAAGCCTTTTAGTGTTTTAAAGTCGTGTTTTCAAGGTAACCCCAATCTTTTGCGGTCATCAAAAGTTTCCACATTACTCATCCCTACACAGGAAGAAAAAAAAAAGAGCTGTGGGTATATCCTGTCCACACTTCTCAGAGAAGCCAGATTTAGTACATTTTAGCCCTGGGCTGGTTGTGAAGTGACAGAAAGAGAGAGAGATGTTGCCCAAGTGTCACTGTCACTATATAAGGAATATTGCACAGGCATTTTAAAGCTGCTAGACGTCAGACATGTCCGTACAGCTGGCACAGAGGAAACCTCCATTGCTTCAGAGAGCTGGTGATCGTCTCTGAAGTTTTAGGAGGAATCCTTCTTTGCTCAGGGAGAGTTTAGACAGGTCCGACAGCTCACAGTGAGATGGAGAGAGAAAGAGTCCTACATATTAATCCGTGAAGTGGTGCAATCTCTGAAATGCCAGGTAATCTCAACAATGCAGCTTTTGATGGCCTTACCACAGAGACAACATTAAAACAAAGTACAAAAGCCTCTATTCTTATCTTGACCCTAATCCAAAACAACTCCACTTCTTGCTTATGTTTCTGTCACATTTCATCCCTCATCAGACGCTTATCACGCCGTACAGATCCTCAAGCGTGGCACACATTCAAATGAGCAGGATGATGCGTTGCGGCCTAATCTTCCCCCAAAATCACTTTGCTATTACACACAGCATGAGGCCCATTCAATTTCTATGGAAGAGGGCCAGTAATAGCATTATCATGCTAGTGTGAGTGAAGATGGTCTGTAATCCATGGCATGCCAATCAGATCTTTATCTAACACTCTTGTGTCAGACATCGCTAAGAGATTTACTTATTTTCATGGCAGGCAAATGATACTAGAAGCAGACAATAACACAACAATACACCCGTGTAAATTTGTTTCTAACATGGTAACCCCAGTGTTTTCTGCACAGACTGCAAAGAAAAAAAAGCAACCAACCACATTCTCGTTTTCAGAAGCAGATACAAACCTGGATATTACATACGGTTGTATCAAAAAATAGATATTAGATCTATAAATCACTATGTGTGATGCTGGACAAAATTAAACAGTCACA
>CAIGQQ010038221.1:2067566-2086047 GCA_903798035.1 Danio albolineatus
AGCAGTGAAGGGCACCTTCTTACCGACACAGAAAGAAACCTGCTGCTTCCAACAGATGGACTGCAGCAGAATGGCCCCTTCGGATAGAATTTTTCGGTTTTAATCTATAAACTCAAAATGGACTCCATTATAATGAGCAAAAAAAAACACTGAAGGGAGTTTAATGAGAACGGAGCACTTGTGTGCGAAGGAATTCCAAATATTTTCTAACTATGACATTCTTTGGCCTGCTTTATCCTCAGACAATATCAGAGTAAAGCAAACAAAGAACACAGAGAAACTTGGACAATGAGACACCCAACCACCGTACAAAGAGAAAGTGCACACATTCATTCTTTAGACAAAATGGAGGTCAAACTGAAAAGAACAACAACAACTAGTGTTTGTTTGAGATGGTGAGTGTGTATATGGGGGTCGGAGATGTACAAATTCACGACCCATGACCCACAGGAGCCTATTTGTCTAGATCTGCTATCGATCCAAACCAGAGAAGGCTTTAGTCTCAGAGGGCGAGTATCTGGCTGTGAGCTGCTTCCATGAGCTCCTGGGCTTTACAGCACTTAAATGGTAAACTGAAGTGTAGCGAGAGGAAAAAGTAAACAGACCCAAGGTCAAGAGAGACTGTAAGAGAACCAGAAAGAAAGGAAGCAAGCAATGAAACACAAGGGAGGCTGGGGAACATCCATAGATTGATGGAGGCAATGCAGCCGAGTGAACATTTGTGGCTGTGGCCATGACAACAGGACTGCAGACCGCTGATAAAAAGTGACTGTGTGGTGCACAAAATGCTAATGTTTTGGAACAGAAAGTAAGCGCATATTGGATGTTATTAATGAACTCCAAAAGACAGTTAATAGTTTACAGTTGAGTGAACTGCAGAAGTGAATAGAGAGTTGCAGAAAGAGTAGCAGAAGGGAAGCAGTCACACTAAATCCCATTGTCTCCTGCTTCACTGTGCCACTTCCTCTGACAGGAGCTTCAAAAAGACACGGCATTTCCTGTTTAATTGGCCACAGCCAGTGTCGCGGGACTCACTAAAGCATTGCATCAGTCTTGAGACCCTATTCACAGCTATATTCTACAAAAATATACTATACTTACTGCTTTTAAGACCAAGTACATAAAGAGGAATTTAAAGAGAATCTCAACATCTTATGAATGTACATTTATATGAAGCACAATATGAGTTGAGCTATTAGCAACACTTAAGTTTAATCTTTACATTTCATTTCAGTTAATTAGTTTAGGTTTAAATAACAGTTTTGTTTTTTGTTTTAATTTAGAAATAACTTTTTACTGAATCTTCAGATCACACAGTAAAAACGGTGTTGTTCTTTCTTGCTTTGTTTTTCCCAGTTTTCATCTTTTCACATTTACTTGATGCTAAAAGTCTTGTTTTATGTGAAAAAAAGAATCAAAACACAGCATTTATAATCAAACCAAGAAATATCTGACAATGGGTTCAAAGGAATAAACTTGAAGTGAATTGAGAAAAAAAAAAAAAAAAAAAAACATACCCAGATGGTAGATATTTTCTTGTTTTAAGCATGAACTCATTTAGTCGTGTTACATTTACTAGAACAAGACTTTATTATTAATTTTTTAACATTTTAACATTGCATCTCAAGCAAGTGCACCTTGATTTAAGGATGTTAAAATAAAATACAGTGGTTGTTTCGCACTTCTGCTCTCAAAAGACCCACAAAATCCTTGAAAACTAAATAATTACCATATTTAAAAAGAAAAATTAAATGTTTCATTGACTAGATTTTCTGGAAAACACCAAGTTAAAACTGCATTTTTTAAGAGGGGGTGGAGTGACAAGTGCATTCGTTAATTGCATAACTGTTCTTAGTATTACATGCACTGTATAATATAAAAATACATTAATGGTTTGAAAAAAAAATAGTTAAGTAGTTTGCTTAAAAGGGTGGTCCATTACAAGATCATATTTAAAACTTTAGTTGATGTGTAATGTAGCTGTGTGAACATAAACAACATCTCTGAATGTAAGATGCTCAGTTCAATGCAAAGGGCGACATTGGCTTTTACAGCGTTAGCTTAGCAAAGCCTACAGTGAACAATGCTTTGGGACTACAAAAAATACATCGGGGTTCAGGTTATGCCCACACACCCTGTGCAGCGAAGGGGCATGGCCAGAGGTGTTGTTATGTTGGTGCAGAGAAAGCTAAAACATTGTTCAAATGCTGCTTTTCCACAGAGCTTCTTCTGTTACAGCATTTGGGCTTCCAAAGGACATGAAACAAAGACAGAAGTGCTTACAGTTTAATTAATTATGTTCCAGAAATTATTATGTTCTAGCATTTGAGAAAGGTATTATACAATATTTACACAGCAGAGGTAAAGCGTGTGCTAGTAGAGGCGTGACGCTGCCATTATGTTATCTGACCAATCAGAGCCTCTTAAGGGCAGGCATTTCGGAGGAACTAGGAAATACGACGTTGTTTTCATATTAGCTGAGTAGCTGTTTATAATTAAAGATATAGGGGGGAAAAAACAATGTGATTTTTTTACAAATGAAGCATGAGCACACATTGCTTTGCATCTTATAAACATAAAGCCTTAAAATTACACTCTGGACCACTACTTTAATATCTGATTCTATTTTTTTTTTAAAAGTTTAGATATTTTTTATGCAAAACAGAAGCTGATCCAAGCTTTACAAGCATTTTCAAGCTGGTGCTTCTTTCCGACAGCTCCGCAAACAGCACTGCATGATGGGAACCAAAAAGGCAGCCTGCCATATATGTGACGATGACCCTAATCATGGCGCATCTGCCATCTGCTACGATGATGTCTCTCATCAGACAGCATGTTGCTGCAGCACCAATCACGTCTCCACTGTGATAAGACGAGGGCCAATCAATGCACACTAGATTTGATTACAGAAGCCGAATGACTGATAACCTTGGGAATGATTTGCGACCACTTCCATGGGGGAGAAAAAAAAAATGAATACTGAAGAGTCACATGAAGGATGAGAAAAGGAAAAATCTAACAAATGAGCATGGAAATGATAGTATATGTTATGCTGCGAACAGTGAAGAGAGAGATTTTCATTAGACTCTGGATGAAAATGGAGGTCAGGATGGAAAGGGCAGTGCTGCATGATAAGTGAACCACACACACGCTATTTTACAACAGCCATAAACTTGCAGCACAAGGACCATGTCACTGCATCAGCTAGTGCAATGAATCCTTAAAGTGCAGGAGGAAGGGAATGGCAAAGAATGGACGAGAATAAATAAAGAAAGAGAGTCATCCAGAAAGACATGCAGCTCGTGATCATCTTAGCGTTCAATAGAACATGACTGTTCTCACATTCTCACGTGAATAAGTGATGAAGACACTCATGTGAAGGTTTTCTGGATGAATAGAGATGGCAGCGAGTGCTGTTGTACAAGGATGTTGAGTGAAAACACACACCTCCCATGAGCGAGGGAGTGAGAAGATGGAGAGAATGAGAAGACAGATGCACATTAAGCACATGCATGAAGGGCCAGCTCGATCTGAATTCATTTGAAAATGCAAGGAAAGCCAACGGTTGGATAATAGATGACCAATATATACATTTATGACGACTGGAAAAAATATTAATACTTGATACCAATAATGAATTTAAAACCATTTATTTAAAATGATAATATGTTTGGAGGAATGAACAAATCAACACAAATCAAAAAAGAAAATACCCTGTATTTTCTAAAATGTGTATATATTTCATTCTAACTGTGCGTTCACACAGAAAGCGGCGAGAGCGTCAAAGTTCACTCTGGACGCCATGGTGACAAGGCTGTCTAACTTCACAGCTCCGGCGGCGAGAGCATCAAAATTCACTACACTGATCTTGTATTTAAAGAAAGCCATGGCAGCATATCAGCAAACACTTACATTCCCGCATAAAAACACACTTTCTAGTGTGAAAATGTAGCGCCCTTCTTATCAAATTCATTTAACTATGGATGATCAAGTTGTTGCATGTGCAGGGCCAGAGCAAGCTGAACTGCTGCTTTAGGCAAAGGACGATCACGCCGCCCTCAATCCAAAAGTGAAAATGAAAGTGACCAGTTCGCAATTAGAAGATGTCGAGGATGCCGCCTTCACTACTCTGCTGCCCTAGGCGGCAAGCCTAGGTCGCCTCTATGGACGCGCCGGCCCTGTGCATGTGGTGTGGCTTTGCTTTACTTTACTTATCCAATACGTCCATATGTCTGAAATATTCAGAGGCAGCAATACTGGTTTGTACTGTCATTATAGTTAGCACGAAATTCCCACTTTTAAAAATAATATATATATAAACCATTATTGCACATCAGTAACTCGCCTGTAACTTTTTTTTATTAATGTCCCAGTAAGAAAACATCATAAATAACTGGAAATCCGGCAACTGCAATAATCAAACCCTTGAGAACAACTGTGGTCGGGACCAAAGTTCACAGGACTGTGTTCTCTGGAATCCTCTTAAACAGTGGACTTGCTGTCGAACCACATCATAACTCTTTACCATAAGGTTGACTTGATTTCAACTCTCCTCACCAGCGGCTCCCATTGAAAATGAACGATTTCCAGCTACTTTGACGCTCTCGCCGCCTTCGGTGTAAACGCACAGTAACACTTATGCGTTTAAAATGACAAAACACGCATTGGTGCATCTCTATGTATTGTGTGTCGTCTCATTATAATATAAAACACCTTCTCTAATTAATATCCTTAAAGCAAGTATTCAATATTGCATTTGTGTAATTTTAGAAAATGTAAATATTTAGTTGATGCAGGTATTTGATGCATTATTTTGATTTATATTTTGCAGACTTGTAATAGTTTAACTCTTTCAAAATAGTGAAAGAAAACGCACCTTCCCAGTAACAGCAGACCACACTTTGAGCGTGTTGTCGTCTGAGCCGCTCACTATGCGGTTTCCACAGAACTGGAGGCAGGTGATGACATGGTCGTCATGGCCTTTCAACACCTGGAAATGGAAGATGGCACAGGAGGGAAAAAAAAAAAGATGATTAATTACAACCTGAACAGAAATGCCAGTATGTCAGTGATGTGAGAGAATGACGTCAAACTGCTGATGTGGCAGTTGAAACTGTGACAGGTTCACTTGATCACCATAGTAACAAACAAGTGCTTTGCAACATTGCAGCTACTCGCACACCAACCAATTCAAACTCTTGCTAATCAAACACATCTGATTAACTCGTCAGTTCTTCAGTAGAGACTCCAACACCTGAAATGAATGAGTCAGCACAGGAAGAGAAGGGAGAAGGGGAGAAAAAAAATAAACAGCTATTCAGGAACAGTGTTGGGAAATACTTAAGTAAGCAATTGCTCCTGCTGGTCTGGTGCATCTAATAACATCAAATTCATATTTTTGGCATGCACTGCACCTTTAAGATGATTTCTAAGTAGCTCTTTACAGGCTGGTGCAGGCGTTTTCTTAAACATTAGCACTAATATCTGTTCCAGGTCTGAGCCCCAGGTGACAGGCTGATGGGTGTCTCTCTAAAGGAATTCGAAATTAGACATCCAAGTGATTAAAGTGATTTAATAGATTGCCTTCAGTTACAGTGAAGCAACGAAATGAAAGCAGGTAATAAGTATCTCTTCAAAACTCTGGGGTCACTTCTTTTTTCAAAGTCTCATTCTCACTCTCAGTAAAAACAATAATATTGAGGAAAAAATACATTTTAAAATCTATTTTAATACATTTTAAAATGTAATTTATTTCTGTAATGTAGGATTTCCAGCCGCCTATTAATGCAGTTTAGTCACATGATCAGAAATCATGATAATTTGCTGCTTTGGTGCTCAAGGAACATATCTTCATATCAAACAGTTGTGAAGATACATGTATTTTGTTTTGCTCTTCTAGCATTAACTAGCATCTAGTATAGCAGACGTATATTTTGGCAATAGATAAAAATACATTGGCAGAATTGTCAAATTTTCTTTTATATCAGAAAACATTAGACTAAGTAAACATCATGTGCATTCATATAGTCAATTTCTATAGTAGTGATGTGCATTGCTAAGCGGTTGTTTTTGAACCATCAGATTCCAGATTTTCAAGTAGTTTTATCTTCATCTCCGTCAAATAATGTCGTATCCTAACAAAGTATACATCAGTTCCATATAAAAAGTTCTATTATATCTATAATAAAGCGTATTTATCAAGCTTTCACGTGATAAATACATCTCAGATTTAAAAAAAGAGGCACTTATGACTGGTTTTGTGGTTCATGGTTCTATTTATAAACTAAACAATATTACATTATAATGTATAATACATATTTCCGAGACACTTCTCTAATGTATTGATTTACACTTGTCACTGTGCCAGTGGCCTTCAGACTGGACATCAACGCAATGAATCTCATTAAATGTGATGCTAATGCATGAAGTCAAGTCTACATAAGACGCTATGACGTAGAACACGTGTGAAGTAGAAGTGTAAACAGAAAGTGATGAAGACTGCTACCTTAGGTGACTTGAGGTCTCCTCTCCTCCAGTTGGTGTCTATTCTGTGTTGTCTGATGTAGGCACTCTTCCAAGGACTATGTGTGAACCCTGGCTTGATGACCTTCCTTCTCTTTATGTGCAAGGGCTCATCAATACCTGCAATAAAGACGGAGTTTATGTTGGTTACACTAATGATTCAATGCATAAATCTACTTGGCCTACTGGAAATCAGTCAGGGAACTATTTAATATATATTTGGGATGCAGTTAAGGGATACATTTAAAAAATCAAAGAGTATAAGGTGGGAGCAAATATATATATCACCTTCTTCTTTGCATTTTTCCCTCCAGAGCAGGTTGTCCTCTGCTAGAATACGCCAGTAACGACACGTCTGAGCTGCCTGAAGCAGATCCTTTGGCTCCAGAAATGACAACACGTGCAAAGCCAACTACAACAAGACAGAGACAGAAAGAGTCCGACATCAGGAACATCAGGAGAGGGTGAGGCTGATGGAGAAATAAAGAACCTCTTTATTTTATACAATGTTCTCCACCTAAAAATACGTATGTATGGATGTGTGTTTATAGTATGCGTGTGTGCTTTTGAGACATATCAGAAATTCAATTTGTATAATGACATGGTTTTAAAACAGACATTACAAGCAGAAGGTGACATGTCCCCAGTTTTCAAAAGCTTATGAAGCTATACAACATATAAAATGAGTTTTCAGAAATCCCCTTTCCTGTGGAAAAAATATATATCAGTTTCCTTGGGTATTGGGTTTAGGGATTAGTTTGGGTTAGGGCAACAAACACAGATTGTTTAGTATTTAAAAAAGAAAAAGAAAAAAAAAAAGAAAACCCAACAAATCTAATAACAAATCTTTGGGAAGCTCCTATCATCTATCATTATTAATCCATTTTAAAGACTTGATGACATCAGTTAAGTGATGAAGTACACATTGTTCCCCCCCCTTGTTCTCACATTTTCAAGTGTGCTTCCACTTTGCACCGACCTCTGTGAAGACCGAGCATGTCCAAACAGTTCCACCAAATCTTATGCAATCTATCATAAAGGTTGCAGTCTGAGATTCCACAATGCGTACAGTAATAGCCTGAAGGAGCTTTTTCCACAATCTGCCTCGATCAGGCAGACAGACACACCCTGCATACTACTGCACCGACACTGAACATAAACAACACATGACAGGTGAAGGAGGACAAGAATTGCAAGCTGAAACAGCGACGGAGAGAAGAGAGGATGAAAGGAAGAGGGCTGCCATTAAAGAGAGAGCAGGAAAAGGTGGGGGAGGGGTGGTTTCATCTCTATATTCGTGAAGAGAAGCTCAGAGTTGTAAGATCTTTCTGAAGATGTGTAAGAGAGGACATGCCTGTCATTTGAACTCCAGCACTTGCTTTGCTCTAAAAGCAGTCTGTCAAATATTATAGCAATGAAGTGGAAGACTCTTAAAAATAAAGGAAATTAAAGGATCTGCTTACAGATCAGTATCTTGGGAATTTCAATCCATGAACCGCTATGGTTTATTTACTATACAAACTCATTTAGGCATTAGGAAATGTATTTCATAAGGTGTTTGTTTTGTATTGAATATGAATTTGTACATAACAATCACCAGCATACCAAAATATCAATGGGGCAATACACTTTTTCAAGATATTAAAATCATTAAAATTATTATTTAAATATATATATTTTTTCCAATTTTACACAAACTAACTACCAGTTTACAAAAAAAAAAATAATAATAAAAAAATGACAGCATGTTGGGTTTTGTATACGATTGATAGAGCCACATCTTTTTCCAGTAGCCGTGGTTCTGGATGTATTTTCCCCATTCATTTTACCATAGAGATTTGAAACCAAGTCTTAATTAAAGAGAGACGAGCAATGAACCAAAACAACTAGCTAGGCTAGGGGAGTTAAATCAGAAAACATAACTGCAACAAAATATAAAGAGAATAATATATATATCAGACTCCACTTAATGATGATGTTGTTTTTAATGAGCTTCCCTCATTATATCATTAAGCATCACTTATGACAAGTATAAGAAAATAATTTATGTAATCTTTTATGTTGTGTTATCTAAAATGTCTGGTATTATTGCTTTAGTTTAACAAAAATCATTTGCTAGAGTCTATTGCAGATGCAGGTATTTATACTTAAGGATAAATAAATAGCAGTAAACACATACAGTAGGCAATTGTTCACAGACCAGCTTGTCCATTCCAATTTGGTGGACAGCCATAAAAGCCCATAGCATCATTAAAAGCATATATAATTCATTGAAAACCTCAACTCTTAGATGAGGTATGCATTAAACAGTATATAAATTACTATTAAAAACCTATTCCTTTTTAAAGTCTAGAAATGGAATTTTTGCTTCCAGAGGCAGACCACTGACTGCACCCTTTCTCACATAATGCATTTTGAATTAATCTTTTGAGGGTGAAATATTCACCATTTCAAAGCCAAAGTTTGCTAGGTTAGTGCCATCAAAATGTTGAAAGACAACTGTACAAAAAAAGTGTAATTTAATCATGATACATTTCCTTGTTTTAAACTGTGCTTTTTCCAACTTATTTTAGGCAAATAAAACCCTAGAGCAAATTTAATTCTGAATTAATGATATCAAATCACATTCACTTGAAATACCTTGTGCATTACTCTCACCTGGAACACAGCTAACTCTTGTTGAGCCAATAAAATCTCAATAACTTCATTTGGACAACTACAACTCTGTTATTTCTAGCAGTTCATACTTAACTGCTTTAACGATGCTTACTGCTGAATGAGACTCATCTCAGAACTAGCATTTGGACAGTTGCGGCTTACATTAATGCGAATTACTCTCACCTGGAACACACCTAACTCTAGTTGAGAATTAAATCTTAATCACTTCTTTTGGAAAACCACAATTGTGTTATTTATTGCAGTTCATACTTTAACAATGCATACTGTTGACTGAGACTGATCTCAGAACTAGCATTAGCACAGTAAACAAACATTAATGCTTTAGTTGGCAGTTTTATTCAAAGCATTAGTGCTACTCTTCTGCAAGGTAGTGATAATCTTCAAACTAAGTGGAGATTAAACTCCAACAAGTCTTTCTATTAACTTAAAACACTTGACATTCATTTTATGGTCAATAGTTTTTCCCTATTACCACAATCAGAGCAAGCAAAAACCCACACAAAGCATGCTGGAAACTACATATCCGCAATCCTGTTTCACCAACACATATTTATACTAGTATATTTATTTATTTTTATTTTTTTTACAAATTTAAGTGGATTGAACAAAAAATAAAGAAAAAACATGCATTTTTAGCCAGCAATGTTTTTTTTTTTTTTTGAGAGCGAGTAATTTGTGTTCTATTTACCTCTCTGGGCAGCAGTGAGATGAAGTCTCTCTGAAACTGCGGTTCGATCACCTGCATCATGTGTTTGACCTGCGTGGGCTCACAGCTGTCGATCAACTCATCCAGCGCAAGCAGCTTCTCTGGGCCACTCCAGCTCTGAAACACACAACAGTAAATCATATTAGACCAACAGCATCTTTCATTTAACGAGCAATGCAGCAAACCATTTCCTGAGAAGGTTATTTCAGATATGAACTTAACCACGTCAGTGCTTGCGAGTCAAGTAGGGAACTTCCCAGAGTTTGTTTTCCCCATATTAAGCTGCGGTCAATTTCATCCAGTTCAATCAAACGTTTGGCTGCTCTCATGATGTTCAGAGTTTAATTCGCTCTCAGTGAGGACGTGCTGCACCACAGAGATTGAGCCAAAGTCATTCCGCTCTGAAGCGCATCAAATGAGGGAGGAGGATTGCTCAGGGATGTTTATGATGGAAGAGGGATGCACAGAAGAGGACTATGGGGAGGTAAAGCACCAGTAATTTACTGCTGAAATGCTTCCGAGCTGGGGAACTCGGATTTGTTGTCACAGGCTGGTTTATGTCTATATGTGTTTATGCAACCATAACTGCTATTTTTAAAACTGCAAACTCGTCAGACACCATTAAACAGGTGAGCAAAATCTGATTCAAATGTGTGGATTTAAGTGAACACTACAAAAAATGTTTAGTTCAAGCTAAATGCAGGCTATTTTAGACTAACAAATCTATAAATAACAAAAATTATAACTGTATTATTATTATTATTATTATTATTATTATTAATAATAATAATAATAATAATAATAATAATAATAATAACAATAATTCAAACATTTATTTTCAAACTATTCAAAGATTTGGGTTCAGTTCTTTAACATTAATTCAGCAAGGACACTTTTTAATAAAAAATGACAAAAATACCTATACAATCTTATAAAAAAAATAAGGTAACATTATATATAAAATATAAAACAAACAATTGCTGTTGTTTTGAACTTACTACTGGATCCAAAAATGCAAGATTTTCCATCAAAATATTAGCCAAAAGTTTCAACAATAATTACGATAAAACATACAGAGTTCCACACAATTCTTTTATGCTGTCCCAACAGAAATTAAAGTAACTTGATTTTTTATTTTTTTTTTATTTCAGAGGAAGGATTGACTACAAAACAATTAAGTTTACAGAAAAAAGCTGAAGAATTTTGTTGATTCCATTTATTTTAAATAAGCAGTTTGAACAAGCAGCTACAATATTTTTGGAGTGATGTTTCATGATTAT
Organism: Danio albolineatus; assembly: GCA_903798035.1. Taxonomy (NCBI): domain Eukaryota; kingdom Metazoa; phylum Chordata; class Actinopteri; order Cypriniformes; family Danionidae; genus Danio; species Danio albolineatus. The sequence continues at coordinate 2,078,754 of CAIGQQ010038221.1, forward strand.
ATTAGCACAACAGCATGATTTCTGAAAAAACATGTGATCAACAATTATTATACATTTTTGTTTTTCCACGTTAATACACTTCTACGCATTCTTTTAACTTAAGAATTGACTTTTCCAAAATCACAAATTGGAATTCCCTGCCAGCCTTTCCATGACTGTCTCAACTCTGCGTTTACGAAAAAATGACAAGGTTGCAATTCTAGTGGCCGACTTCAACCCTGAGTACACAGAACTGCCACTAAGATCTATCACCACAGGCTTCCACTGTAGAATGCAGAAATGAGACATTTAATGTGAATCACGTAAGCGATACTGGAGCCCAGAGCTGCTGACTCACAGGGAAGCGGGGTGTCATTTGCACCTCCAGAAATAAGCCTTACAATAAACTCGGAACAGAAACAAACAACTCATTAAGCACCGACGCAGAAAACAAGCAAAAAAATAATAATAATTCTGAAATCATGGCACAGGCAGACCACGATCGACAGGAAGTAATACATTACTATTGATTCTATCTTAAGACAGCATCTAACGACTCGCCTTTGACGTCATGAAGGATTACGTCCACAACCCCAGTGCAATTTTATTAAAGGATTTTATGTGGAAAGGGAAATCTAGCATGAGTCTCAAAATTAATTCGAAAGAAGCCAGAACACATCTTGGGCGAAACTTTCAGCATTAGATGAAAGCTTCTTCATCCTTTCAGTCAACACAGGTATCTGCTATTTCATGCCAGAGCAGCTTCGTTAAGCCTAAGGACTGATCAAGCCTGTAATTATCCGTAAGGCAGAGCAAACACGAACTGAGGTGGAGCCTAGGTTTTCTGTCAAGGCTTGAATTGTTGTTCTAGTGTCACGGACATGACAATAACTCAAATGGCTGCAATCTTATGTCATTACAATTGTACATCCTTAAATAGCTAGTTTAGATTGTGTCAGATCTTTGTACTAGGACATAATTGATGCCTTAAAAGTTGCTTTATTTCAATTATGGCCATGTTGCTTGTGCATTCACTCATTTTAATTTAGTTGGCAATACAGCTAGATATCATAGCCACAAACTGAGAATAGCAACTTAACACAACTTATTACAAATTTGGACCACATTGTTCAAATTTTGTCATTTACTTTAAACTGTGGTCACTCAACACCAACCTGTTACTTTATTTTAATTTGATTTATATGCAAAGAAGAAAAAAAAACTTTGTCCACCAATTTGGGAGCCCAATTTATTCGCTCGTTTCAAATTTGTTGAATTTAATCGAGAAAATTAATTCATTAGAACAAATTCTCAATTAAACCCCAAATGTCTTGCTGCTTTAATTTAGTTCTAAATTAAAATGGGAGAACTAATTAGTGCATACATGGCCAAGACGAAACAACCGAAATCAGACAGAACATGCTGCCTGTTATAAGAAAACAAACAACAAAACAATCTCTAGATTCTATTGAAGTCTGATTATTTGAAGGTACAGTAAAAGAGACAATATACGGTCATCTACTGTATGTCTGAAATTGTATAAAGTGACAACAGTAAATTAAGCAAAATTGTAAATGATAATAATAATAATAATAATAATAATAATAATAATAAATATTAAATAAATACAATAAGCCCTGAGACAGTGATTTTTAAGTCTAATCCTAGGGCTGAACAATATATCATTTCAGCATCTATATTGCAATGTGGTCATTCGCAACAGTCACATCGCAGGATATATGCAATGTTAAGTTTGTATTATACTTTATCCTTTGCATGTGTATTTGATGCCTGTGATTGAATAATGATTTTAAAAGCATTAAGGTATAAGAAATTATACTACGATTAAATGTATTGAATCATTTTTATTTTTAGAATTCAGTTACTGTACTTGAATACTGTTAGACTCGTTGTTTTATTAAACAATAAAACACTATTTTAATTTTCTTGACTGTATTTATGGATTGTTATGCATGAAAATACTCAACACATGCAAATTCAGAAATGCACTGCAAATAGCACAAACGACAATGAAAATGTGCCAGGGGACACCAAAAAGTTTATCGATTATTTATTAGATTTTAAGGAGATACAAATAGTAAACATTCATTTATCAATCGCTGACTAAACGCATGAATGCACTAATTTTTTCATTAGCTTTCATGGAGATGCATTCCCACAGCAGCATTATCCCAATCGATCTAACATTACAACTTCTTTCCAAATACAGATCTCAAATCATCTATTGAAATTGAATTCATATCACAATGTATATTAAAAGATAAAAATAAAAATCACAATGCTAATTTTTTCCAATATCGTGCAGCCCTATCTGGACCACTATTTTGCATTACACACTTGCAGTGGTACTAGTTTACCCGTTTAGCTGCATCTGTAATGTCTTGCATAAACTCAATGAAACTGATTGGCTGAGCTTACCTGAAAGGTGCGGAGCCACTCTTGGAGGCCAGTGGGGGGCTGGATGGATGTGATCCGCCGTCTCTGCGGAACCTGCCCATTGACCGCTCGCAGGTCCCCAAATGTTGCTGGGTATTGCTGTCCTGTGGGACTGTGTTTGAGTGTTGTGGGGGGGAAAAGAGATAGAAAAAGATAAAAATAATTAGATATTGTGAGCAGAAAGAGACAAAATATGCTTTAAATCCCATTCAGTGAAGACATGTGTAACAAAAATAGTCTAAGGGCATTCTGGTGAAGAATTTAACAAGTCGCTGACAGAAGACATCTGTATTGTGGTAATTTAAGAATATGAAAAGGCCAGAGCAAGCCCCTATTTTATGGAAGATTTCAAACAAAATGGCTCAATGTGTGTACTGTGGATATGAAAATTGAGGCTTTATTTCAAAACAATAGTTTGAGAATTACAGCCAAAACCAAAGTGTTGAGCGTGGACTGAATCGGTGCCAGATGTACACTACAGTCCACTTGTGCCGCTGCTGTGGTCCAACATTAGACACAACATGACCGTTTACCTCAGCCTCAGAATTCAATCAGTCAGCATGATTTCACTCAACCACCTGCTCCAAACTATTAATTCTGATGTTAATCTTCACGGAAACTAGACCCTGACAATTAAACTGAGAAACACACTTTGTTTGGACACTCCAATAATTCTAAATAGACAAGCAAATTCACTTTTAATTCAAAGATTGTAATACTAAGGGGGAAAAAAATCTATTTTATATAAAAGTCATTTTCATTTGAGTTGTTAAATATAAGAAAGGTTATCCCAGTTCTTTGTAAATGTATTTTTCTGCAGCTTTTACTAACAGACTGCACAATGTTGTGTAATCTTGGAAAACTAAGGATACACCAAGACATTTTTGGTTTTCAGCCTAAAGAATTTTTTTTTAAAAAGGCTGTTGCAACAATGTTCAGCTTGGATATTACACTCATATATCTGTAAACATATCAAGACATGGACATGCCTGCGCTTAATGTACCGACAGGACATTTCTATGTAGGATACTTGTTCCTGCTGCATGAAATAGCGCTACTGTGCTGTCATGGTAACACTGCTTAAATGGCATTGGCTACTGTATATTATTGGATTATGGGTTTTAAAAATCAGTATAAATTACAGTTATTGATTGTAAAAAATAAAAATAATAATAACAAAAAAAGTCTTACAAATTATATTATTTTAATATAATAATAAAAATTCAGTTTCAGCTCATTTTTCATTTCATCGCTATGGAAAACTCAAAGATTTTTACTTCGAAGGATTAAACGTTCATGTGTCCTCTATGTATACATATTTGAGACTTGTTTCATTACAAAATGGATTGATTTACCTTTATCTCTTATAAACAATGACTCTTTTTCAAATACAGTCATTTTTACCAACAAGTCATTAGCACCTAAATACTTTCAAAAGTTAATTTACCCTATTTTCAGTCACATCAGTATAAATATCCTAAATATAAACCATTATGCCGCTACAACTGTGATAACTTGGCTTTTTGTAACGCATAAATAGCAATACTATGCAGCTGAAAGGACAGTTTCATAACATGCCAACTGGTCTGGTCAAACGGACATGAATATCCATTTGTCAAAGGCAGAGCAGATTCGCTGTCATTGAGGCATTAGATGGTGTGGGTGTTTAAATTAAGACTGTGATCTTTAAATGATTAATCATGCAGCTCTCATGAGAACCCCTTTTTTTCTTTTTTTTATCATTATAATACAGTCAAAATATATTCAAAAGCATAATGTATGCAAACTCTTAAGAAGAGAAGCACATTCCCACTTGTGGTGTGAGAGAGACACCGAGAGTTGTCCCATGTCAGCAGTCCTTATTGCATACGTGTGTCTCTGGGGTCCCAAACTAACACCAAAAAGACGATTCAGCACTCCTTCCCTGCACTCTACCTAACTAGGAATACCTTCGCTAGTGTAGAAATGAAAAGATGAGGATGAGGGAGGGAAGAGGCTACCTGGTAGTGAAGTCTTGTACAAAATAGATTCATATTTAATGGGATTTGAGACCCAGATGCCAAGATGCTTCAATTACCCAACACACAACTGCTGCCTGGTTGGTTGTATTCTGTGCAACTAGTACAGTAAGAACCGCAAGACACCAGCTTTCTGACATTAAGGCATGAATGCTTGTCTAAGAGGCTGCTGAGCTTGGGATTGCAGACTAAGGAACCTTTGAAATTATGACATTTAGGATAAGTGACTGTGTGTCATTTGTGAACCATTAAAGCACCAAAAAAAAAAAAATTAGATCTGCATTTGCTGATGTTTATAGAAGTACCTGCAAAAGCAGCAAAGTTTCAGGTATTTTTGCAGTGTAAACGCAGCTTGATTAGATTTATTCAAGACCACAATTTGGTGTGCAAATAAACTGTGAATTTAGAAGAAGAAAAAAATTAAAATCACAAATAATTTACAATTAAAGCTTCATTTCAATCCTCTGTGGTCAAAAGAGCCAAATGATCATCTTAAGCAAAATCGTGAAAACCACTGAAGCCTTTTTGTTTTATTTTATTTTTTTATTCAATACTTGTGGTTTAAGGAATGGGGAAAATGAACACCATGTTCTTTAGTGCTCAAGGGCAGATTCCTTAAGTCTGGGAGCGACAGCGTGTCAGACAGTAGGAGGCTATTGTAACCAAAGATCTGAAAACATAACTTCAAATTCAGGCAAAGCCATATGACATTTTTGATGCACATCAAAGAATTCATGGCATACTATTTTAATTATCATCTGTATCCATCCAGGATTTTTGATTGCTATCTTAAAATCTGCATAGAAATATGTGGACTGAAACCTCTGGTGAACAGAAACACTGTCATACATTAAAGATTATTTTCATTTAAAAAATGTCACACATGATCCTTCAGAAATGATTGTAATTTTCTTCTTGGTGCTCAGGAAATGTTTCTTCAATGAAGAAATTATTGAAGAAAAGCTTGTCTAGTTTGCTTTTGTGGAAACTTTGATGTGCCTTTTCAAGTAGTACATGATCCAGAGATCTTTCATGAATAGACTATTGAAAGCAAATAATCCAGATCTTTTGTAACATAACATATTTCTTTTTTCATCGTTCACACAAATCAATTGAACGGTTTAATAAAAAGTGTGATTAAAAGTGTGTGTATACATTACATAACCATATACATGGTTAATCTGTGTATGTGTGTGTACATACACATGCATTAGAGAGGGCTCATTGAGAAAGAACTCTGATTAACAATTATTTACTATTTTGTGGAGTTGCCTAAAATGACCCCAAAGCATTTTGCCGGTTTCAAATAAAGTGGCAGGCAGCAGTTTTACCTTGGACAGGGCTTTTTTCCTGTAGTGAAAGATCGAACCTCTGGGCCATGGTCCAACTTTCTCTTCATCTGCAACAAAGAGAAATAAAGATGAAGGTTAGTTTGGGTTTATTGAGAGCGAGACAATAACGACAACATAAACACCCACCCAAAGCTTCATAATGATAATGAAAGGATGCATTGTCAAAAAAAGAACTCAAAAAGAACTCTTAAAACATTCCTCAAGCCATTTAAAGCATTCTCCTGATCCACCTGTGTTCATTTCTATGCCAAGAGGTTACAGAGTGAGTTTGACTGTGTGCTGGGCATTGTGCTAGATCTCTCACCACCAAATGTAGGCCAGAAAAAAGGAAGGTCATGTCCACTTTATAGTGACATGCCACAGAAAAGATAAAGTTTGACAGCTGATGCTAACGCTTGTCATGTGAGGCTTCAAAGAGGTGTACCGGATACACACACACATTCCTCATAGGAGTTGGAAAAGGGGGCACATGCACACAAACACACATCTGTGAGGGCGTGACAGGCACTGTGCTTTCACAACAGCCTAAATTTATATGGGCATAAAGAGAGAGAGAAAAGAGCAACGCTATGCTTCACTGTCTCTTTCTATGTCACCCACCCCTCCACCCCACCCATGCTGAAATGATCCTGGTTTTGCAGCATAGTTGGTGCCTGGCTACGGAGCATCTACTCTGAGAAAAACAAGGGGTTTAGTGTCCTCAACACAATAAGGTCCTAAAGCACATTTGAATAAAACTATTTTAGGAGGGTGGAATGCTGCAGTTCACTTTCAGGAGCAGCTCAGTGATAGACTCACTCGGTGACAGTTATGAATCACTGTGCCTTGCCAAGGGTTCGTGAGTCATCAAGGATGTGAGCAGAAATTAAGAGTGATGAGTAAAGATTTTAACTGCTGAAATAAGCATATGGAGTTGTGTACTGCTGCACTGGTAAATAACGGCTGGGAAATGTCTTATGCAACATTCAGCATGTTTTGATACCTTTATCAAACAAAGAAACAAACCAAAAATCATAAAGCTATAAGAAATGGTCTTACACATTAATTTTTGTGGTTTATGAGGACTCTACAGTGGTATAATGTATTTTATACTCTAAAAATGACTCATTAAGTATATTGCCTTAGCCATGTTTTATACATTTATGCTGTTATCCACATTAATAAAAAATGCTTCTTAAGCACATTATCACATTAGAATTGTTTCAGCTCTGCCATCAAATTGATGTAAAATGTGTTTATTTAAAAACAAAAACAGACAATTTAATGTTATTTTAGATAAACTAAACATGCTTCAAATATTAGACCTAAATATGAGCATAACAGACTTGTTACTGCTAATTGTAGTTCGTTACAAGGACAAAATAATTCTCAAGATGATTTTTTTAATACTATTAAACAATTGCGTGACACCAACCATTTTATACTAATATATATATATATATATATATATATATATATTAGTATAAAATGGTTGGTGTCACGCAATTG
>CAIGQQ010038221.1:2101047-2133637 GCA_903798035.1 Danio albolineatus
AAATGGTTCTATATAGAACCTTTTTGGGGTTCCATATATGAAGCGCTTCATAGAACCGTTTTTGGTTCTATATTGAACCGTTTGTTTTAAGAGTGTACTTTAAAATCATGCAGTCTGAACTCATCATCAGGAGCAAAACTGGACACATATGTTGTTGAGAGTTACTGGACCACAACCAAAACTGCACTGAATGAGCTGATGAGTTGAATTAAATGATGGTTTGATTAAGACGACATGCAAAATGTCATTTTGGGGGTACTCAAACTGGGGTGCTGACCTTAAAATAATTCAGTGAGCAGATATGATAAGTTAACCCCTCCCCCAATAGCTTGAAATGAACCGTAACAGAAGGGTAGCAGTCAGTCCTGTGCAACATGAAAGAACAAACTGTTAAAAGCTTCACTTTTGACCCTCTGTGTTGCAGTGAAAGACAGGATTCTTCAAAGGTGCACTGACCTTTAGCATAGCAGATTCCCACAGAAAGTCGTTGCACTGCTCTGGTTTCATAGGATGATTTTCAGGCCACGCAAAGTGTGTTAAACCCAGGTAATGTGAGAAAAGAGACATGTGAAGACGTAACTGGCAATACCATCTGGAATCAATATGAAAGGCTAACCTTTATCTTTGTTGAATGTTTAGAAGGCCAAACAGTATTACTGTATTATAACACCCTGAAAGTCAAGGATGTGGAAAACTCTAAAGTCTCCAAAGTCAGCAAAGCAAGAATCTAGTAACCAACACAATTAGCAAAAGAAAAACTGTCAATGCATGACAGGCAAATCCCACATAATGTGTGAAGTTTGTACGGCGTTTAATCTGAAGACAGTTGCCTTGGGTCTGCTCAGAGCAGGTGCACACGTATCTGTAAATCCGATGCAATCTAGTGCCACAGCAGTTGTTCATATTCTAGCTGAGGCTTTCCGTCCAGCTCTCACTTTGATGAGTCATATGGTGCAGATACTGCAGACATGTCCAGATATAACATCTCTGACCGTCCTCCTTATTAAAAGAAAGTCTCATTAAAAGCTGACCTTTCGCGGGCTGTTTGTTTTGTAGCGAGGCACTTGAAAAGTGGCCATTTTTTGTAGAATCAGTAACAGCAGCAGTGTGTCTGCATGTGTGTAAATGAGAAAGCAGTCGGCTATGGAAGGTCAACTAACACCATGTAGAAGATGATGATTACCACCAACAGATAAAAATAGACCCAGATTACAGTCCTGGAGCTCCACTAACAATGTTTTGTACTCTCACGAATGCATTTAAAGCTGAAGAAAGGAGACATGAAGTCTGTGGGGTGAGAGACCGCTGTGGTCTTGAAACCTCCGTGTGAACCAAACAACTCTCAGTTAAAGAGGGGGGAAAAATACAAATATAAATACCCCCTACAGCAGCTATAAGTTCTAAACTTGTTCCTACAAATTTTTTAGCACTCTCAATGTGAAAGATGAACTTTGTAGAGGGAGGTGAAAGATTGTTCCGTTAGCACATTCCTTTTACTTCGCTTGTACTTTTGTCTTCTCTAAGGAAACTGTGTGATGGATTAAGTGTATCTTGAGTTGGTTATATCCGAGTAAAATTTAAAGTGATGTCCTAGAGTTTGAGAAAGTGGACAAACTGATGAAGCAGGTTTGGAAAAGCTAGATTTCAGGAAAGTAATCTCAGGATCTAACAGTATACTGTCTGTGATATATGGCCTCCTCAGGTGAGTCAGAGATGCTCTCACGTGGAAGGAATGTAGGTGGAACATCTTGGCAAAACAAGTGTGCAACACTTTCTGGAGTCCAAGAATGAGTATCAACTCGTTTGGCACACAGACCCTGTTTACACCTGGTATTAACATGTGTTTTTGTCAATCCAATCACAAGGGGGTGACACTAAATACAGTTGTAAAAGAGATCCAAATCATTTTAAACTGTTTTTTAGATCAGTGATGTGGAAAAAAATAAACAAATCTCTAAAATACAAACATTTTCGGTTAATTAAACGTTTTATAGAAATGAATTAGTGTTTGATTAAAAATTTGACTTTTTAAATAAAAGCTGTCTTGCAGTCACAAAACAACTTTCTTGCAGTACCTTTGAAATGGTGCAGTGCTGGAAATGAATTTGTGAGTTTTAATTAATGTATAAAACCATTCATGAATTTATCATGATTTATGTGTCACACTCAAGGACAACAAGGACATGGACAATAACATTTGTTAAAACAAATGTAAAATGCAGACAATAATGCATCGAAACCAGTAAAAGTGCTAAATTAAGAACTTAAATAATAAATTAAATAAAATCTATTAAATATTTTGTATTGTATTACTTAGTTTATAAACTAGATTTTATTTGTTGCAATGCATTAAAAAAAACACCATAATGTGTACATCCTGTTATTAAAAGTGATTTTAACCAAAATATAATTTCCTATATTTCAAAATATAAATTCTTATAATATACAATCTTATTTTGAAATATTATATAACAAAAATCCTATACTGTACACAAAAACTACAATTTGATCATAACCTGTGTGTTTTTGTACAAAGGGGCAAAGTATGAATACGCTGTACTGGTGTGCTTTCCCTTACCGATCATATGTTAGATCAGTGGATAGAAAGTAAGTGGCCTTTTGTGGCTTTTCAAACATCTGAGTCGACCACAAGCATTTATGCAATCAAAGCAATCCAATCAAGTGCATTTTCAAATACCCTTGGTATCTGCGGTTGAGATGGGACTAGCTGAAACCATTTCAGACGCTCACCTGTATTTAACGATGTTCACTAGTAATTAGATCCTAATACTAAGAGTAAACAGAGCTTGTAGGCACTTCCATTCCAAGTGGCTTTCAAGTAAATGTTTACATGAACAGTTATCTCTGTAATATCAAGTACCCTTAATTATACAACAGCTATGGCTTCTCACAAACTTGAACAAAAAATCTTTCATCTGCCAATGAAGTGTGCTTGTCAGAGAGATCTTGAATAAATGGCATCACCCACTGGACATCAACAATTTTATGTGAGGCTGTAGTGTCAATGCAGTGTCCAAAAGCCAAAACATGACTGCAGTACTAATATTCAAATTGACAGAATGTAGCAGCAGTGATATTTCATGGCTGACAAGAAAGCAGACAAACAAATATTTGTTTTGAGATGCACGTACTTCATGCAGCAAGTGTTGAACTACAGGATACGTCTTAATCTAGACATTTAGCTTGAACCATGTAAACGTGCTTCACTGCACTGGGCATGTTCAGTCTTGTTGCTGCTGTCATTAGGTGTTTCCTCTTACACCAGCTCTTGTTCCAGACACTCCAGTCTGGCTGGTATAATACATAGTATTTCGGTGCTGAGGGAGGATCTTAACCATGCGGTTAAACCACAATTGCAGCTCTTTCATATCAATGTACTCTGACGCTGATTCTGAACCAGTTTCACCTCTTCAAATCGTACGCCTCCATGAGAAAACGGCATCAAAGCTGATCAGACATCAGTGTCAAACTTTCATCACGAGGTGCTTTCCACAAGAACAACAGCTTTTGAAATGAGGAACAGAAAAAATACCTGAAAAAAAAAAAGAATCAATCATATCTAAACGTACTACTGGTTGCTCTCCTCCAGAAAGAAGAGGGGGAAAAACTTGGCAAAGAAACAAACAGTTTTTGACTTTTGTTTGGATGATGTGCGAATCCAGATGATGTAATACAACAGCAATGCTGGCTTGTCTCGGATGTTCACTGAAAGACATTACAACCAAACTTTTTAATAGAGGAACAATGCCGTTTTTTCTTTAATTTGAAACAGAACTATGTTCCTTCTCTGACTGGCAACACAAATATTGACAAAACGGTGATTTACTGACTCAAGTCTAGTCAGTTTAGCTGTGGATGGTGGTCAAATCTTTAAAACACCTTCACAGGCAAAGAAACCCATTCAAATGTCTTCATTCAAGTCCAAAAGAAGAGTAGGAGTGACTCCAAAATAACAGTTAGAATCAGATTTAGCTCAATTATGGAGCAGTGCCTGTGGCGAAGGTTTAAAATGCTAACCACACGCAAACAGACAGAGTAAACATAAGCAGGCTCCTTCAAGGGCCTCAGGAAAGGCCTAAGGGCTTGGAGGAGCTCTCGTTCCTTCCCTTATCTCAAACAGCTTTCAGAAAAACAACTCAAATTCAGTTGTTGAAAAACAGTTAGAATTGCTTGGAATCTGAAAGGTGCAAATGCTATAATTGCACATACAGGATCTAATTATACAAGGTTTGAATGTGGAGCACGATTAATAACTTGAGGCACAGAGTCACAAAGCGCTGTCCCATGAGATATAAGAGAGACCCGTGACTCTGGGTCAAGATGTGGAAGTGTGATGAAGTAATTACTCTTAGTCAGGCCCTGAAGGACAAAGAGTGACAGCCGCTAACGGGATAATATCAAGTGTTTGGTTACATCTCCAGAGGGTTGACTGAGCAGCCAGTGCTGAACCGAGCCATGATCCTCTCAGCTCCTGCTGTCTGTGTGTACCGCGAAACCACAAGAGCGCTTTCTCCCAAACTAACGCCATGAGTGACAGCTTAGGTGAGAGAAGAACACAATGTAGCAATCAAGGAGACAGACTGAGAAAGGGAGAAAGAAGCAGGATGAAAATAAGAAATAATGAAAAGACTGTCATACACTGTTTACTTTTGTTTGAAGTGTTTCGTGACCCTCTACAGGCCGCACATGGCCCATGAGGTTTACTTGATTATTTTTGGGGATCAACCATTTTGGAAAACACAGACAGCATTGCAGAAACTATACTATCAGAACCTGCAAGAAATAAGGGTGAGTGGTTGTTGGTTGAAATTGTCGAACATTCACCTAGTCTGGTAAAATTAATTACAAATTCCTCATTGCAACTAGGAAAATCTGCCACGTCAAATGAGATTCACTTGTAGCTAAAAAAACTTATTCTTTGTCTATGGAAAAAGACATCAAAACTCCTTTTTAAATTCTGGCTTTCAGAATTTTCTACTTTACATTTAGAGAGACAAAGCCTTTTTTAAATTATCTATCAAATGCCAAGGATAACAGTTTAAAGGTATAACCCTGTCATTGTCTGTGAGAACACCATATTGCCTCAGCCCACTAGCCTAGAAATGAATGTGTAACATTGTTAGCATATGTATATTACAGGAGGAACTGATGTAATAATGGTTTTAAAAATTCTCTTTAATTTTATTTATTTATTTATTTCTGTCTTTATAACTGTTGTTGCTTTTTGTATTACGTGTTGCTTTAAGGTCAAAACAAAAATATGAAATAGAAAAAATAATAAATTGTGAACCATATAAATCATGTGAAATGCATCTTAAAAAGAGCGTTCAAATAAAAAAAAAAGTGGTCATGTCATTACTTGTCATGTTTCATAATCACTAATTTTCTGTGTATTCCTTGTATGATTTTAACGTGAAATTTGTAAAATAACAGTCTTAACCACCAATCAAACATGTTTTCATGGAGTGTGAGTGCATCCATTGGTCAATCAGACAATGTCAATGACCATTAAAAATGCTAAAGTTTTGAGTATGTGCGATCACTAGATGAATGTTATGCTTGGGCAAATCAAATGGTATGGGCAGCTAACAAAGTTAATAACCTGGCATTATGCAAAAATCCACATCGATCAGTTACAGAAGATGGAATTGTTGACATGTTTCTGCATAGGGCTGGGCGATTTAGCCTAAAATCAAAATCTTGATAAAATGGAACATTTTAACTCTATTAATGATTATTGGAAGATTATTTTATTTTCTGCCCTCATAGTTCTAACTAGTTTTGTACAGTAAATAAGTTCACATATTACAAGTGAGAAATCTTTTAATGAAGGTGCATTACTTGATTAAAAAAAATGTAAGGAAACACACACGATCTGTTATCTATGATTGTTTATTGAATATCAATGTTTAACAATTGAAATTAAAACACACATTTCCTAAAACAAACAGTCACGTGACTCCACATGCAGTAGGGAAAGTAATAGAAAAAAATTCGACCTGAAAAAAATGATCGATTACAGGTTCTTAATGTCGATTTCGATTAATCGTCCAGCCCTTTTTTTTTAGCAGTTCTGCATTCATTCGTTTCTAGGAGGCAACTATGCTTTTTGTGCACTTGATCTTTATAACTTTGCAGAGCTTTTATTCTCACGTTGCATCATGCTGCATTTAAGGTAATATCAGCAAAAAAGCATGGGCACTTCTAGAAAAAATTTATTTAATTTTATGCTGCATAACAGCAACATTTAAAATGCCAGGTATTTTTTAATAGAACTTATGTTGTTTGGACATTTTGATTAAATGAACAGAAGGTAGTGGACAAATTCTCATGCATTTCACCAGAGGCTGCAAAAGGTAATTTCACTGAGGTAAAAGCTTGTTGCTTTACTCTGATTTAAAAAGTCCAGACTCAGCTTCTTGGCCAGCCTTTGAATTTGTCCGAAGGGACTGATGTGCAAAGAAAAATGCAAACAAAGTCTTGCAGGAGCAATGCACATTTCCATGAGCGGCTCAATGATGTCACCAGGTTTTAGTGAGTAGGACGGGAAGTTTGGCCCTCTGAGACTTAAAAGAAAGTAAGAAAGAAGAAGTGAATGGAAAGAGAGCTTGGAAAAAGAGCTCCATCACACCCTCCTTCAGGGTGTTTTTGGTTCTTGATTATAATTTCTGCTGAATTTCATGCTGAAGGAAACAGCTGGACCACAGGCATGGAAATTCACTAATTAAGACTGTTGTGATATCCATCTAAACAGCCCCTTAAACCACCCAGGACAGTCAGTTCATTACATATGTGGACTGTAGGCAAGAAAAAAAGACCACTTAACTACAATTAGAAGAGAACTTCTATGCTGTTTGCAGAAATCCAGTTAGAGAACTTGTTTTTCTTTTTAATGATCTCAGAAAAGTACAAGCAGCAAAGAGGGCGCATGAGTTCTCTCCGCAAAGTCGAACGGGTCATGATTTCCCCCGCATTAACACCTCCAAAGACAGGCTTCATGGTCCACAACAACACAAAAGAGCCCTATATTATTCAAGGGAGCAATCTGCCCATCATCAATAATAGATGTCTTCCAGTGGCAGCAGAACGTTAAGTGCTCATGTATTGTTAATGAGACTTGGTTAGAAGAGGAACTGCGTGCCACCTTGTGTTCTAAACGGCCGCCCGTGGGGAATCATGGTTACGTATCCCCGTTAACACGCATGACTTCACCAGAACTGCTCCATCAACCTTCTCTCATGAAACCAACAGCTCGTCCAGACAGACCACACAGGGCGTGTTGGAACGCCGCAAAGCCCGCAGTGTTTAACACCGTTTGGAGTTCCTACTATGAATGAAAAAAAGGGAATGTATTGCTCATTAAAAGTGCAAGTTTCTGTTTATTCAGTAATTGGGTTTCCAACATGCTTTGCGGTTTCTAAAAAGTTCCTTTTGTCATGGCGGCATTCAAAAAAACAAACAGAGGAATGTAGGTATGAGCTCAAGTTTTCTATAGTCTGCTGGAAGTAAAAAAAAAAAGAGCAGAATAAAGACAAATGGGCATTTTGAAAGTGAGTGAGAGCTGGAATATAATGAACTACTTCCATTGTCTTGGGTCAGTTTGCTGAGGTCTTGAAAAATCGTGACTTGAATGCAAACCAATTGTGACGGTCTCCGCTTTCCTCTCATGGCAGTCTTCAAACAGTCAGAAGTTGTGTATAATCACTTCTTTAAAGAGCAACTCGTTTATAATTGTATAATAATGATTTCATTCTTGTAAACTTGTCAGCACTTTATTTACTCTTTTGTCAAACAAAGAGTGATGTAAAAGTATGTTCAAAGAGATAGTTCACATAAAAATCCTTTACTCTCCCTTGTGTAGTTTTAAACCTTTGAGTTTTTCTTCAATTAAACAAAAGTATTTTGAAAAAAAAAATGCTGGTTGCATCAAGCCCTTGTGTGCTCAACAGGAGGAAACTCAAATAGGTTTTAAACAAATAAGGGGTGAGTAAAGAATGGGAGAATTTTCTTTTTTTGTTGTTAATTTCAAAAGATTCAATTAAATCTTTAAAAAAGTATAATATGCACTTGGTCTAAACGTTTCACAGTGAAATTACGTTAAACCAGTTTAAAAAATAAATATAAATAAGAAAAAAAAAGTTGTTAACGTGCATTGTACAAAAATATTTTTAAATGAATGTTAAATAATCAGCCATAATTAAAGCCACACTGCCAGACAATTTTGGAAAAAAGGCCTGCTGCCTTAAGTCAAATATTGCCAAACAAATCATATTTAATTAAACTGATATCTAACAAGAATCAAGATCCTTTGATTCAAAATATAATTGGGAAATCTGGCAGCATCGAAATGTAAAGTTGGATACAAAGTCAATTGAAATCTCAAGTCAATTGATCTGGTATGAATCAAAGTTGGCTAATTTGTTCACACCGCTTCAGTGTTAAATTGTTCTTGGTTTTTAAGCGGTGAAATAAGATTCTGCATAAGCTTATTCTAAGGATTTAGTAAAGCAGCAGTTAATGCAGGAGTGATCAAAAACACATTTGTGCACTGTTAGGGAGGTTGTATGTATAAAAGGATGACCGGGAGAGAAGCTAATAAAATGGAGTAGCAAATTTTACTCAACATATAAAAGCATATAGAGCAATAGTTAAGACCACAAGTAATACTCATAAATTTACCCTCTGGAACAAGCTATGACACACTGTATCCTAAAAGTATCAACGTTCTCTGCCCAACAAATCTCTGCCCAGTTCCTCTCAAAGCACACTCCAGCAGACACTAAAAATAAAACCTCTCAGACTCCTAATGATACTTCATGTCAAAGTGCATTAACATGGTGAGGCAAAGCCTTTACAAAGAATGCTCTTTCGTTTAAAATGAAATGCTAAGTAATGAATACACACACACACACACAATCATTTATTCTTAATGAATTGCAACTTATGATTAAAAGAACAAAACCAGTGGCAAAACTCTGATCTTAAATACAGAATATGAGTGCTGTTCTTCAGAAACAAATTGAAAGAACAAATTTAAAATGAAAACTAAGGCATTAGTTTTTACTAAGGCATAGTTCATATTGATTGAACATTCATGGTATAATATCCACAAGAGATTAAAAAAAATTCTGATGAATGTTCCTAATTGCTTTAATATTATATTGCATAACAAAAATACATACAGTATACATAATTCATTTGAAAATGATGTGTGTGTGGCTGCTTGGACGTTTGTTTCAGAACCTGGTGCATTTCCCTCGTTAGCGTAGTGCCTGAATGAGGTGGTTTTGGCTCTATTGAAACGAACTCTTAGGCGAATCAATTGTAGTAAGAAAGCAAAAGGATCCATCGAACAAACAAACCAGGCTGTATCACAGTGTATTATGGATATGTAATAGCCATATATACGGCTATAAGAATGAGAATTATGAGTAGGGCAGGATGTCATCATTCCTGCCAGTAAATGTGTGGTTCATGTTGATTACAAAAGTGAAACCATGGTGAAGTACTAATTAGCGCCGTTTATCTGTTAGGTCTAATTGACTTATATTAAAGTTTGTGATTTTTTTCCCCACATTTTCATCTTAGAATATTTTGTTTTAGGCCAAATGTTTTGTTTATTTTTGCACTGACACCTCGAAAGATCAACACAGATTTGACTCATGATCTGACTGCAGTCTCACTTCATCTGTTATTTCATTCTATAATTTAAGCCTTTAATGCATAATTCTACCCAAAGTTTTAAGCTTGTAATTAACAATGAAACAGTTATTAAATGTCAAATTCTTATTTTAAAATAATTAAATGTTACAAAAAAATGACAGGCAATAGATTGATTCAATAGATCGATTTGTACTAGGCATGGGACGATAACCATTTTCAACGTATAACACGTTTTAGAAGTCAAGGTTTTAAAACCGCCAAAATATTCTGCTATACTGTTCCTAAGGAATGTACAGGATTTTACATTTTTTTTTGTTCTTTATGACAAATATTTCACCAGCAGAAAATATATCAAAAGATGCCATTTTAAATTGTAAAGAAATTTGTGTTTTTGAATGTTTACCGTTCCAAAATATTATAAATGTTTCTCAAATAACATATTGTGTTCAATGGGGAAACAAGTTTAGTTTTTTTTACCCAGACATTTAGGAAGAATATATTTTAGAGCAGTAATTACAATACCATGATATTTTAGTGCAAGTGTATCATACTGTCAGAATCTTATACTGGCCCATGCCTATTATGTACAACCCATGACAACTAAAATGAGCCTATGTATGAAACAGTCTAACCTCTCTGAATTAGATTTGGTGATGATGTCTGTTAGTGACACCATTCAAAATAAAAGTGCATCGTTTTGCTTAAGTCTCATTGCTCATGATCATAAATTAAAATATCGACACATCACAACTGAGTGGAGTCCATGGAACCACCGTGAAGAGAGTTTACTCACATGTGACTTGTTTGAACTATTTTGGTCTGTTTAGAAACTTTGCCGTGTGAAAGCAAACCACACTGAGAACAAACTGCAACATTGTAACAATTTTAATCCCTGTTTCGGAACAAAGCAATCAATCTAGGGGTGTGAAAGCACCCTGAGGTATTAAGTATTCATGCAAGAGGAAAAACATTGAATATATTTGCGACAATATAGTATCAATTTATCGATGTTAATATTTGTAATTGAATTACTAGAATTGTGTTATTTTATAATTATTTTTTAGATAATTATTTTTTTATAATTTATTATATTTTTGTAATTGTTATTTTATGGTATTATTTAATTATTATTTTTTTATTTGGTATTACCAACCAAGTGTATGAATATATATTGTCTGCTCCGATTATCCATTAATACGGGACCCCATAAAACACTAGAAATGCACTTCGAGACGCTGGCAGCCTGCAGCAGGCCTGAATTAGAGATGCTGATTAAGGAGTTTGTGTTGGGCCGGCCGCACCCCTCTACAGTACAGTACATGCTGAGAAATGCAAAGCGAACATGGTGCTTTCCGTGATGAGAGATGCTGGGTCAGTGACGCAGTCTATGCACCAGTTACTTGAATTCTTTTTTCCCACACATCCACCGTGAGACCTCAGTTTGCTCTTGGCTACAGAGTTGTTGATTAAAATCCAACTTGATCCAACAAAGCAAGACGTGTCAATAAACGTGTGTATTGAAAGACTGAAGTATACACTGCGCAGTGTACAGAGTTGCCCTACTGAAGATAGATTGAGTGCAAACATGACTTCCTTCCATCAGCCTCACCACAAAGAGAGACAGCATCTTTAACGCCAGCTGGCCATGCTCCTTCGAGGATAAGACACTACATGATCCAAGGAGCCAGAAAGAGAGGTTAGAACGGTTTCCCAAAAATAGACGCTCCTCTGTCGACTGCTCGTCTTGCTTTCATACCACGACAACACTAGTCAATTTTCCGTAGGAGGATTCCTTGCTTTTCCATTCCAAATCCATGCTGCTTTTTCCCCCAGTGATCCCTGGACAGGTTCTGCTTTAAAAGCATCCAGGTAGGAGCCACTGAACGAAAAAAGATAACTCTTCTATAACACCGAGGCTGATATCTGTGTTTCACAAGCATTTGCATATTCTCATTTTATAATCACTGCTTCACACCGCTGTCTTGGGGCTGGGTAGATAAGGCTTGAATCAATGGGCTTGTTCATGAACCATCCCTTGCTAAATCAATCACGAACTCACAGAATATAAGGGGAAATTGGAAACTGATACATTAAAGAAAGTTTCAAACAAAAATTGTATTTACTTGCCCTTACTGAATATCAAAGAAAGCTAAAGTGGGCCTTTTTTTCTGATATAATGAATGACCTGATTTTTATCTTCTATATCATTTTTTAATATAAAAAAAATATATATTTTCCTACTTAATTTCATTATTATTATTATTTTTCCCCCATTAAGCATTTCTATTATGCGCTATTCTAAGATGCAAAAAAAACTTGTTGGATGAACACAGCTAGTGAGTTACATTGTTCAGAGTGGATCAGAGTATCTCTTCAATGGCAAATTGGGTTGAATCTGTTCAGCAGTGGTGAGAATTTATCAACATCGGTAAAAAAAGGGGCAAATCGTGGGTGTCGAACAATGGTCATTGTTGCACTATGGCAACTAAGGCCCCGTTTACACTAATAAGTTTTAGTTTTAAAACGCATAGGTTTTGCTACAGTTTCGCCATCTGTCCACACTACGTTGGAGTTTGAGAGCTAAAAACGGAGCGTTTTGAAAACGCTTAAGAGGCTTTTTTCATTTCAAAACGCTGCTGCTTTGTGTGTGGATAGGGCAAAGGGAGGGAGGGCTGCAGACATTCTGATTGGAACTTTTTCTCAATATTAAGTTGCCTACACACAGTCCAGTCTTGCATCCTCTCCTTGTAAGTTCAGACTTCGCAAGTTTGATAAGGAAAACAAACTCCCTAGGACACATTGAGTAAATCTTCAAAGGAAACAATGTACTTTATACCTCATTCACATCACCCTGGCTAGGTTGTTTCACTTTCTGAACAATAAAATGTAAACATGATATAAAGAACTGTACTTTCAATTTGATATTAGCAACTTAACAGACACCAAAAAATGTTGAGGCGTTGTGTAGCTGCATATTTATATGAGCATCTTCTTCACTGTATGCCTAACAAAACGGAGCCTATAACATAACTGCCTCATTTCAACGTCATTGATTATACGAAACATGGAATATCAGTTTTAATAATCAATAATGGCCATTATAAAAGTATATTACATATATATACATTAATAGTATGTACATTACAGAAAACAAATGCAAACAATCAGTCAAATGTGCAGAATCAGTGTACGTAGTTACATTAATATATTAACTTATCTTTGCGCTCAGCCAAAACATGCTACCTGAGAACAATTAATAGATTCAGAAGACCAAAGTCAGGGAATAGAGACAAGATGAATTAAATATCATGTTTAACAAATATTGTGAGATTAGATCCAGCGGTAGAACCTTGATGAATAGTCCGACATGCACAGTTCTCATCGCTGCAGCGCATGACAGAGTGTGAGTGTGTGGTCACCTGATGAGAGTTGTCAGCAGTGTAGTATGGATGGAAAGTTGTTCAGAAACATTAAGTGAAACGCCAGTGTGGACGCAGATCGTTTTATTTCTAAAACTAAAATGTATTAAATGTAAACGGGGCCTAAGGCTATCATTTCTGGTCTGACACCACGTAAGGCATACAGTGGTATGAATCACAGAAAAGTGCAATGATGCTTATTCGAGTAATACAACAACACATAGCATCACACAAGGCTGTTATGAGGCCGTGTAGGCCAAGACTAATAATAGTCTATGATGACCCTCTACTGAAAGTGGTACAGTACAAATGTACACATGGGTAGGATTGCACCAGCGATTCATTAGATCTTGCTTACTCTGGAAAGTCAAGTCCACACTAGAAGCTTGTCTTAAATGCATTAAGACAAGCTCAATGGTGCAATGTACAAATAATGTGTAAAGTGTGTAAGATGTATCTAAGTGTATCTCTTTACGTAGCTACAATAACTTTGGCCAATGAACACTGGCCAATGAACACTGGAACTGGACCATGACAAACATTGTCTGATCTGATGAGTATGTGCCACTTACCTGGGGAAGAGATGAAACAAAGAGAGATTGATACTCTGGATTACGGGGAAGCCTGGGTCTGGCAATTCATGTGGAGGTAAATTTGCCATGTGTTACCAACATAAACATACAAGGTGTTATCCTGGACTCTATTATGTAGAGACCTCAACCCTAGTTTAGCATATGTAGGATGTGCTGGACGGCCATTAAGGCTCCCACACCTTGCAACATACACAAATTGAATCTACTGATAACATTTACATGTACAATAATACACTTTTAAGAGTCTCGGAGAGTCAATGTCTAAGTGGATTGGCACAGTTTGGGCAGAACACAGGGAATCAACAGCATATTAGGAAAGCAGAGATGTTTTCTGGCTGAATCAAACAAAACTACACTAATGAGAATAAGAAAAGGTGCTAAGAGTTCATTCTTTTACGGAAGTCTCCTGAAGACACGAAATCTCATATCTCACTCTTATACTGCTTTTACTTACTTTTCTTGAAAGTGCCAGTCCCAGTTAACAGAATGGAGAACAAGAAAACAAATTTCTCTTATGTTCAACAGAAGTTTAAGAATTAAGTAATTTTGTGTGAAATGTACATTTAAATCAAAGATTCAGATCGATCTTTTTATAACTATACATGTTAGGCAGCATACATATTAAAATCAGTTTTATTTTTTGCCAATCTAAAACCTTACAATGAACACTTCAATTAGTGACTCGTTGACCAATCGGTCTTCAACCACAACCCATTAATCAGACCTTTGACTTCATCTAAGAGCCGATTAGCACAGCATACTACCTTAAGGTGGAGGTAGATGAAAATAACAGCTTTTCCCTTGTGCTGGCATATCTGCACTGAGACCTGCCCACCAGGACAGCTGTATGGAAATTAGAGAGCTTGAGCTGCACCATTACATGGCCCGCCCTGGCAGCGCTTACAACAACGGCTCTCTCAGCAGCGTTGCTTCAGGCATGAACTTGGCAGATTAGCCATTCAGGAAACAAATAAGCCCTCTAACACAGACGGCCCCCTGAAAGGGAGAAATAAAAACAACCTGAATGCTACGAACCGGAGACAAGAGGCCTGAAAAACACCAAGTTTCCTCCCTCTAAAGACATTGTGTCTGAGGGAAGGAAAAACCCTCAGCCGGCGAGCTTGTTTTCCATCTCGCTCGCCTCTCTCTCTCTCGATGCACAAGCAGTGATATTTAACAAGGTTGTAAATAAGCAGCCCTGGGGCATTGCATTATAACAAGATATGTGCACCCTCAAATGTTCAACAACAAAGGCTGCGCATCTCTGAACGAGCAGTGCAAATTTCTCAACGAGAGAAGCCGTAAAAAGTACAGAGTCGACCGCCCACTCCTCTGCTACTTGTGCTACTCCTCTTCTGGAACGTGTTGGTGTGAGATCTAAGATGTAGCAGATACCACTAAGGTTACATTGCTCTATTGATTAGTTCATAGCGCAGGTTTCTTGCTGAAGAGGCTGGGCCCGAGTGCTTCGTTCGTCGTCGTTAAAATCTGATGAGCAGAAAGACTGGACGGGCTGTAGATTTCGCTCTCTACGAAGCCACTGACGGTGGGCGGCAAGGAGAAGGACGCTGTCCACCTCCCTCTATCAGTACATAGTTGCCAGGCAACACGGTGAGGTCTGGATAACCAGAGGGTTGTAGTGCTTTCCTTCTGGCCACTCGAGTAAACTCTACATAGACTTTTATGAATGTTTACTAAAGCCCATGCGGAAAATTAAATGCAAACTGCAATAGGTTACTGTGATTGCCATTAAGATGCTAAATCAACACTTGAGTACCAATTATGGCTGTCAATCACTTTAATCAGATTACATAAGCAAATTAATTAGTCAAAAGCATATCAGTTAATCACCAAAAAAGCAAAGCACCCACATGAATATAATTAAAATATAGTGACAAACAATTAAATCATTGAGTAATCATCATAACAGGAGGTTTTTGCAAGTCAGTATTTTGTGCAAAACAGTGGACAAAAAAAACAATAAGTTCCAATATTCGCTCATTGTTATGTTGCATGTGTTTAAAAGACAAATTGAACATTTGAACATTCTATACATCAGTTGTCTATTGAAAATCTGAATCAACTTATTCAAGTTTCAAATTGGGCAAAGCCTCCAGAAAAGTAAAATGTTATCATTTAATCATTGTTATATGGATAAAAAAGCAACATGTTAATACATGTGGGAATACAATTTTATTTTATTTTTTTACATTTTATGCTTGAAATTAATTCATGACATTATATAATTAAGTAATTAAACAGCCATTTTTAATTACAAAGCTATAAAAGCAACTGAAATGCACTTGTGCTAAAAAAACACATCTGGAACAGTATATAAATGCACATTGATCATTACTATGTTAATTTAATCTGCTTTTAAAAGTATCAAAACTTCAACAAAACCATATTTGCTAGTCAGTTACATAAATTTGGTGGTGGAAAAGAAGTAGATGCATAAGCTCAGTTAATATATGTGTTGGTGGCAGCACTGGCTTAAACCTATCACACTGGCTCAAACACAATGGTCCTTGATTATTATTGAGACCTGACAGTGATTAATCTCACAAATTGAAATTAACCATTTTTGTGTTGATCTAGTCTTTCGGAAGTCCAACCATTTAAAAACAAAAACGTGAAATGAGTTTGAAGCAGTCCTGAATTTGTAATAAGGCCTGTGAAAACTAATGCCCAAGCACAAACACATGTAACTTGTGTACTGAGGGTGGAAAAGCTTCTTATAATTGGAGCATTTCTTTTTTTAATTACATTCTCCCTCAGCCCTCACTTTTTCTGTTGGCCGACCATCTGTCTCTGATTCACCGTGTGCTGATGTGTGTTAATAACCGTTGTGGAAATGTAGAGACACAAACAGCCACATGGTTTCCGGCTATCCGGCCAAATTATGATGCAGCTAGATAACACGCATTTTAATATCCTGATTTTTCAAGAGGGCAAGCGGAAGAAAAAGCACAATAGGCATGACACTAGTGGAGACAGGCAGAACTGAGTGTGCATTTATTAAGGAAAGGACATGAATTTATTTAAACCGCAAATAAATTAAGTGAAAGATTGAAAGGCAGAAAAAGATGACTGATAATAAAATTCAGAAGGAAAAATGACAACTTTATTATTAAAAAGACCTAACATTTGTTCCCATTTAATGGAATATTAAAAGTACACGGTGGTAAAATTAATTGTTCTACACTCAATCCAGATTAACCTTCTGATCTAATTAAAGAATTAAAATAAAGGTGTCATATAAACTACTGGTGTATTCAAGTCATGTTGGATGAAAAGTATCATTAACAGTGAGTTCAATGCACACGAACACCACCACAAATTTTCTTTAAACCCAGTTTCAGAAGTGGAGCCGTGTCAATGGGAAAATTATGGAAATGTGGATATCATCTGTCAGGCTTGCCAAGCTGTATTTACAAAGCTTTTCAAATGATACATGATTGCCATATTACAAATAAAATGCTTTTATACAATTAACTTAATTTATTCTGTTAATTATTCACCCTCATGTCATTCCAAACTCTGAAACATTTATTTGTCATTGGAATAGAAATGAAAACATTTTAAAGGAAATCTCAGAACTTTCTCATCATCCATAAAAAGCAAGATTCCAGACTTAAAGTCCAAAAGAGTTATCAAAAAAAACCTTCCTTTTTTTAAACGAAAACATTTCTTTATATCTCAGTATTAGCATACTGCAGGAATACTTGTGCACGCATAAAACAAAAACAACTTTAATCAACAGGTTCTACTCTGTTGAATAAATGTGTTATTTTTGTTGTTATTTTATGTGCGCACAAATGCATTCTCGCATCTTGATCGTATTCTGATTGAACCACTAAAGGCATGTGGTCTGTTTTGAGCAAGTTTGTGTCTTTTTCTGGACTTTAAACTAGCAGGAACCTTGCTGTCTGTGGAGGATGACAGCGCTCTTAGATTTCACCTAAAATATCTTACTTCGAATAAGGAAGATGACCAAATGTATTGGAACAACACAAGGGTAAGTACTTAGAGGCGGGACCAAGTCACTGTTTTGGATGTGACAAGTAAGTCTCGAGTCTTTTCATTGAAGTCTCCAGTCTAGTTCAAATCGAGTCTAAAATATTTCTTAATCAAATATGGGACTCAAGTCGAAATCAAGTTACAAGTCATTGACTGGAGTCCACGACGCTGGTAATTAAAAGTTCAAATTATTAGGCTTAACTTTAGCTTCATTAATAAATTTAAATTTTATTTTTTTTTTAAAAGGAAAATGCGTTTTGTGAAATCTTTGTTCTTCATTTTCTATAATGTAAACAAACTTGGCTGTATTTTATCAAAAGATGGTACACAGCTGTGATGTGTCAATAAGTAACACACACCTGATGTTATAACTAAGACTTGTTAACCCTCAAGTGTGAATGTCCCAGCAGGACTTAAACGTAACACACAATCTACCAACCAGAAATGTTCAGCTCGACTTACAGTAATTACAGGCAGGTGTGTTGGACCTGAACTCTGCCAAACAGCAGCTCTCCTGGAACAGGACTGGGCATCCTTGACCAAAACCATTACCTTAAAATGATGATCATAGTGATGGGTGGAATGCCAACTAACCGCTCTTACCAGGCCACAAAATCCAAGAAGAACTTTCTACATCTTTCCCAAAGACAAAATGTTCAGAGGTTGTATTTTCGTCTTTAGCAACAGCTGCAGACTGGCCTGAGTGTCTGTCTGGCCTCCAGAGATCTTCTCTTCTGAAGTTTTAATTGGTAAAGGACCTTAATCCTTCACAGTCTAGTTAAAGCTTTTCAAGCATCCAACTTCTACAATAAGACTGTTTATTACCAAGTAGTACTTCAAAGTGAATATTAGAGCCGTCAATGATTAATTTTATTTAATAAAAATTCATTACACATGCCAATTAAATGCAATACAATGACATTAAATTAGGTTAATAAATGTAAATTATTTTTCAAAAGTATAATTAAATTAATACTTTTTGTCCCTTCTGTGATGGCAAGCTGAATATTCTAAGAGCGACTAATGCAGTTTTTAGAGCTACATTCCTCTGAAATAATCCAAAACAAATCTTAATTGGGTGCTCATTAAATATTTCTAACAGTGTGGAAAGTGAGGCTTATCTAAAAAACACAAATAATAATAATAATTATAATAATTCAAATGAACAATTAAAAATAAAATCTTTATAGTAAACGTATATCAATTTAATGAACCCTTGAATTTAAGTATAGTTTTAAATCTTTAAATGAGTTTCTTCCCCACATTAGGTAACTCCGACAAACTCCATCTATATATGTAAAAAAAAAAAAACCTAAATGGATATTCTCTTCCGCTGTGTCACACGAAAAACCCAAATTCCACTTGGCAGTTCGGAAAACACTCCAAACTAAACGTCAGCTTCTGTCAAGAGAAGAGTGACAGGTCAAAGCATGAAGTGCTCCGTTGTGTTTACCGGTTACCTCACCTGTTTATACGGAGGTAGAAGCTTAACGGTCGGAGAACAGTGATATAAAAATAGCCTTTTGAACAAGACTGATGTGGGATTGTTGATTGAAAACCCAAGTGCCAAAGAGATCCCATGTCTCTTGATGCTGGCAAATCTCGACTTCCCCTTAAATGTGTGTATGCTGCACATTAAATAGAGAAATAAATAAATAAAAAAAGCACACCATCTCTAGAGGATTCTTTGTACCACTCAAATTTACGGGATTACGATGCTCAAGGTCTGTTTACACATTCAAACCTGTTTGTGCATGAGAGAGAGAGAGAGAGAGAGAGAAAGAGAGAAAGAGAGAGAGAGAGAGAGAGAGAGAGAGAGAGAGAGAGATGTACTACCTGTTTACTCTGTCAAAGCTAATATCTGAGCAGAGAATCTGTGGCGGTGTTTCTCAGCAGGTTCTGACAGGGCGAATGACCCTAGAGATGCAGAGTTTTCAGCAACACAACGGTAATAACGCTGGTGAAGGGGTCTGTGAGCAAGCGTTTATTCATCAAACAGGATTAGGCTTTGGTGTGCCGTATCAAGCGATGGAAGCTTGTTTTATGAGACAAAGCTGCCATTGCAAGTTGCAGAAGCTAACGGAAGATGACAGTGGGATGAAGAAATAGACTAGATGAGCTTATTCTTTCTGTCGCTGTAGGTAGTGTTATCTTTAGACTGAAGTGCACTTCAAAAGTGCGCAGAGATAAATATTAGGTCATTGTCTGCGACATAATATAATTCACCCAAAAATACAAATTTCATCATTTACCCTCCCTCTACTGGTCCAAATCTGTTTTCATCTTCTGTTGAACAAAAAAGACATATTAAAGAATGTTGGGAAGCAGCAGCCATTGACTTTCCCATTCCTGACTTTTCCCCGCGCTGTCAGATGCTTGATTAGAATATCTGGTTGTCTTCAACAGAAGCAAAAAAAAAAAAAAAACATTTGAGTGAGTAAATGAGGATGTTTTTTTCCCCACCCCTCTCTCGGATGAATTATTCCTTCAATAAGTAAATTAATTTACATTTAAAAGATGTTCACACAACAATTTTGTTCCACTGACTTGATCAGTTTTACATCTGAGTGCATTCTAAGGTTCAAATTTGTTGGATTTGGTGAACACTAATTCTCCATTCACACATAGTTTATGCCATATCATAGTGACAACAACAAATCATATCCAGCAACACAGAAGTAATTAGAAGTAATAGTATATAAACATGCATATTTTGTATATAAAGATGTGTATAGATTTTAATCAAAGCACCGGGTGGGTGATTACCAACTATGATAACAAGCTTTTCCTCCATGTTGACATATTGCTATTCTCTGGTGTTGCATAAATGCGATTGGTCAGTGTCTAGTATATTTCCATAAAGCGATTTTATTTCTTTAAAGCCAGCTTATTCGCTGACATGTACATTGGCACTTCAAAGTTGAACGTTTTTTGATTTCTGCCTTGAGCACAGATCAAACTAGACTCAACGTACAACACATTATCTCAAAGCTAAAACAAAAATAAAAATAAAATTAAAAGCATATTTATAACTACAGCACTATCCAATTGCAGAACTTACTGTTAATTGTACCATTTTGGATGACTTATTACATGTTTAAATAATGTTGCTAAAAAGACAATACAGAATCTGACGTTTCACAAGCTCAAATATTCAAATACTATTTATGACTGTGGCTGAACATGGTTGACCACTTCATGTGTGGTGCAGTTTGAATAAAACTTCAATAAGATGGTTTTATGATAAATTTAAGATTTTATGTACATTCTGTACACACTTGTAAAGGTATAATTCATTCAATAAAGGAACATTTACTCACTATTTGCTCGTTAAGTGCTTCCGAACCTTTATGAGTTGAACACAAAATCTGCAACCATTGGCTATTATAGCAGGAAAAATAGGGAAGTTAAAATGTGACCAGTTTCTGACATTGTTCAAAATATGTCATACAGGTTTTCAACAATTGAGGGATAAATGAAAATGATCAGTTTTAGGTGAACTATCCCTTTAAGTTATAACACTCTACGGGGGAATCATTCTTTCAGTAACGTCCAGCTCAGCTGATAATATGAAATTGTATGATTCATCACCTCTCCAAGTCGACATCAGAGTGGTCTCATGAGTAACATGTACACGACAACAGACACACACGCAGTCATACAGTTAATGCACAGCTGGTTGAAAAGCCTCAGGATACCCCCTCTCTCTACAGAGGTTTGAGTCCATCAGACACACAGCAGGAATACAGCAGATCTCTGACCTCATGCCAGACGCTCAATACAAACAGACCTGCAGACATCCTCACCAACACATTTCTCAGATGTCTCCACAAGCATGCATGGGAATGTTTATTTAGAAGATGGCAAGTGTAATTACACTGAAATCAGAGATTAAAATGATAATTTTTCCTTTTTTTCTCAAACTCCAGTGTTTCCTTCTTGATCAGATTATAAATTGTATCATTTAATGTTGAATAAGTGGGAACACAATTTTTTATCTTCCTTTTTTTGGTCACTTTTTTTCAACGATTTATGGCTTTAAAAACTTTATGAAAAAGTTATTAAAATACATTTAATCTTTTTTTTTTTTTAAGTTTATTATTTTTAAAATGTCACTTCTTTACCATGTTTAATTTCAGGTCCACGCTCAAAGTAGTTACCAGTAGTCCATTCTTCATACCTCACTTAAATGATCTAAGATGATCCTGGATCCTTTGATTTTGAAAACTGATCTCTGGCTAATGTGGTTTTTCAAACAAGTTCACGAATCAGATTAAAATGTATGGATGAACTGATCTGAGATCGCTGCATGTGTTGTGAAGGACAGCTCTATCGATCCTCTAAATCATAATCAGCAATGCAACAATAAGCTTACGGCACAGCAGTGTAATGACATCATCTGACTAACGCCCCATTCACACGAGGCTTCTGCGTCAACGCTTGACAGAGGGCGTGCCTGAAGTTGGGGCTGAGGCAATCGTCATAGCAGCGTCAGCCAATGAAATTCGTCAACAATCGACTACTGTCTGGGCTGGTGTATTTGCATACAGCGATCTGATTGGCTGACGCTTCCATTGGCGCTTAAAAAGTTGAGAAAGTGCCAACTCCTGCAGCGAGCAACGCCTCTGAATCGGCGCTGACGGATCCAGAATGCAGTTTGGCAACGCCTGAGGTCACCCATTCAAAGTGAATAGGAAGCGTTGACGCTGTCGCCCCGTGTGAATAGGGCGTAATAATCAATTATCCATATGAGCAAAAGTATATAAAATGTGTATTAAACTGTTTGTGAAATATGATACGCAATAACTTTCCACAATTGTTGAGGGCTGCATGCTTTACACTTTCAAATGTGTCAAAGAGAAGGCCTATTTGGCAATTTATTTAGTTTTACTTTTAGAGCGGATTTTCTTTATTACAGTAGGCCTATTCAAGTTTCTTATTAAATGGCTGTTTAAATTATTTTTTCAACAAAAAAGCATTTGGATAATGGAAAGTGTCACAACTTTTGCAAAGCATCAAATCAGCATCATACTAGATGTCAAAACATTTGCATGGCTGCATAACTTATTATTCCTCAAAAAATGTCTATCATCATACACAAATTGTATGAAAGCTGAGTAGTAGACTACTTCAAAAACAGTATGCATTTGTATCTAAAAAAATCCAAAAAAAGGGTGACAGTTTTTGTACTTTTATTTTGCAGTGTAGATTGCATTGTTTTATTTATGACTCTTTTTTGAAGCTATTATATATAATTTTTGAAAAACTATTGTACTATTTTCCCCCCGTGTATATAATCTATTACTACTGTGAGAAAACATTAGCATACTTTCATAATCACCTTTGCTTGAATTGACCCGATCTAATCCTGTTTATATAAAATAAGCCAGCCCCCGAGCAGGTTTGAGCTACCAGACCTATTGCTATGACAACAACTCTGGAATGAGTTTTGAAGAACAAAATGATCCTGGATTGTCAAATCGTCAATAACCAAACCCAGCTAATTGAGTAATCCACGTACTAAGAACAGACCCCAGGAGTATGTTACTAGTATAAAAATACAACATGTAAAATACAAACAAAATTGTATTAAAATAGTACATTAATTTCACAGAAACAAAAAGTTTACATATAATGAAATAATTACTACCACTAGTTGCTTGTTTAAAATCCCTTCAATGCCTTCAAGACAAAACTAAAAATTCAAAGTTGCAAATAAAAGACTGGTGTTTGTTTTACAAGAATTGATTTGG
Source organism: Danio albolineatus (assembly GCA_903798035.1). Classification (NCBI taxonomy): domain Eukaryota; kingdom Metazoa; phylum Chordata; class Actinopteri; order Cypriniformes; family Danionidae; genus Danio; species Danio albolineatus. The sequence goes on from CAIGQQ010038221.1 coordinate 2,124,517, forward strand.
TATTCAACCTTTAAAATGTCATTTATTTAATTCAATGCATGCGTTTCTTGCGGTTTCTCTAGTTACGTCAAATTTGCTATCAATTTCTTTGTGAAGGATTTTAAATTGGTCAAAAGTCAAAACATAATATAATAAAAAAATCTAATTTCAAATAATATCAAATTATTTAATATAATATAAATTAAAATAGTATCATATAAAATCATACATATCATATTTAGAATATGGTCACCCTTTATGCAATCAGTACTGATTTCAACACCCATCTAGGAACATTAAAGATGTGCATCTTTAATACAAACAGACAGTTGTATGAGTGACTTGAGAGCTGTAGACGCAGAGAGTGGCCACGTATGAAAAGGTTAGAGGTATTAGCGATTAATCCCGGATCAAGCCGAGCAAGCAAGACTATCATGAGAAGCCGTAATCAGGACGGTCTGAAATGAAGATGTCTTAATGCTCCTTTGTATAAGAGATAAGCAGATTTTTCACTCTGGATATATCTTAAACAAGCATGAAGGATAATGATGTTGGTAATGAGAGCTGGGTAATCACATCTGAGCTTTATTTAAAGCACGATTCTGCGCAGACAGAGAGGTAATCAAATCAAGAAAAGGAAGTCCCTTATGGATAAAATAATCAGATTCATTGTCATTACAACAGGTCTCCGATAGGCCAAAGAGATGCTCTCGTGCAGTTTTGACCCCCAATAATGAGATTCCAAAAACTGATACTAGGTCTCATAACATAACATGTGCGTATGTGAGTAAGTGAGTGAGTGAGTGAATGTGTGAATGAATGAAATGAGTGCATTGTGTGAATGAGTGAAGCGAATGAGAGTCAGTGAGTGCAGGTGAATAAATAAATAAATCAATGTGAATGAATGAAGTTAACAAAGTGAATCAGTGAATGAGTTTGTGTATGAATAAATGAATGTGTGAATGAGTGAAGTGAAGCAGTGAAAGAGCGAGTAAATGAGAGTGAATATGAATGTGTGAAGGAATAAGTGAAGAAATTGAGTGAAGTATGTGAGTGAATAAATGAAGTGAATGAGTGAGTATGTGTGAATGAGTGAATAAATGAAGTGAATCAGTGAGTGACTAATCGTGCAACCAAATGAATTGAGTGAAGTGAGTGAATAAATTAGTGAATAAACGAATGAGCAAATAAAGCAAATCAGTAAATAAATGAATCAGTGAGTGAGTGTGTGAATGAAAGAATAAATTGAATGAGTGAGTCGATGAGGGAGTATGTGTGAATGAGTGAGTGAATGAGTGAATAAATGAAGTGAATCAGTGAGTGACTAATCATGCAACCAAATGAATTGAGTGAAGTGAATGAGTGAAATAAATTAGTGTGTGAATAAACGAATGATTGAAGCAAATCAGTAAATGAATCAGTGAGTGAGTGAGCGTGTGAATGAATGAATAAATTGAACGAGTGAGTTGATGAGGGAGTGAGTATGTGTGAATGAATGAATGAATGAATGAGTGAGTGAATAAATTAAGTGAATCAGTGAGTGACTAATCATGGAACCACATTAATTGAGTGAAGTAAGTGAATAAAATAGTGTGTGAATGAATGCGTGAATAAAGAAAAATCAGTAAATGAATGAATCAGTGAGTGGCATAAAATATAGTACCACACATGCTCTAAAATCTGAACCTGAAATCTCATTCTAATACAATTTATGTGGAATCAGTTAAGTGGCTTGAATATGTGAATCTTTAAATTGTCTTTTTGACCATTTTAATGAATCTTTGCTAAATAAAGTCACAATTTTTACATAAAACCAAATCTAAACTCCCTCATGCCTCCAGCAGACTAAATAGCTGATTTTCTTATTTTAGAAAAAGAATGTTCTCAAATTCTCGACCGTTTCCAGACTTGATATTGACTGCAGTATCACAACTGCTCTGTAAAGGTAACAGACTAACAACTTAGGAGTAACCTGAGATCCTCAGAGAAAGGTTTAGCGCACATCGACTTGGGGAAATTGATTGGGATTTAATTTAGTATTTGATTTCTTCTGCTTTGTTGAACACTGCACACTTGTTAAAGAAGACAGACACACAAATCACAGACAATAGTGTTCAGGGAGAATTAAAGATAAAGACCTGCACAACATCATCCTCACTGAGCAAGGAAAACAACATTTTATAGAACATAATGACCTAGTGGTAAATGCTATGGGTTGATATTTTTAAACTGTTAAAGTTACACATTTATAAACTGCGGATTTAAATAAGAAAACTAAGAAATGTTGTCTAGCTGGCCAAAACGAATGCTTACAACTGGTTGAAAATTGAGAACTGCAACCAAAACGATGCATAAGTGTGCACGTACATGTTTGTTATAGTATCATAAAGGTGCAGTAGCTAATCGCTGTAATTCCACCCAGGCCACTCATGCACATATGGTTTGGTCTTGTATAAAGCTTCCCTGCTTTTGAGACACTATTTTTAAAACAATATCTGGCTTTTTTGGGTATATCTATCTCCCCTTGCCCATTGATTGCCATTTTGGAATTTTGCCCACATCATATAATTTTACAAAAATACACTGATTGCATAGCTTTTATTGTGCTCCAAGCCAAACGACTAACACTGCTTAGGTGGAAGGATAAGAAACATCCAACCCCAACACAGTCGATCTGTGAAGTCCTCTTCTTCTTAAAGTTGGAAAAATTTAGACTGCCTAGAGGTTCATCTAACCAGTTTAAGAAAATTTGGGACCTATTTAGGAAATATATCCAAGAACATGTTTTATTGTTAAATACAGACCAGGTCCTTGTTCCAGCAAATTGATTCTTTTTCTTTCCTAAGTGCAAAGTAGAGTGTATTGTGTGATGATACAGATTGTACAATTGTAGTTTTGTAGGCCACATTATTTATCTTTATATTTGTTGGTATGTTTTTTTTCTTTCCATCTTTCATTGTAAGATTTATACTATCTACACTTTTTGAAATATAATTGTTTTGTTTTGTCTTTTTTTTTTAAACTGTAATTTGCCAAGTTAAACAAAAAAAAGGTGCCGTAGCTGATGTGCCAAAATGCTATCTACTAGCATATTAGCTTTGAAAACACATTCCCTGCACTGCAGTCCAAAGCCACGCCTCATGAAACACAATGACAGTGTAAGGATGACAGTAGACATCCACTAGATCGTGTCATTTGCCAGTTAGAAAACTATAGTACTTATAATACTACAATTCCGGAAAAAAATAAAAAATAATAAATAAAAAACTATTACATCTAGCACGTTTTCAGTTGTGTAGCAATATTTCATGTAAGCATGGATGACTGGTCTCACTCTCTCATGTGTTTTGTCCTAAAGCAACTATGGTGCTTAGGCTGCAGGGTGCAGGAATAAACCATACTTGCATGCTCTTTCAGACTGAATATTCAAAGTAGCATAGACAATATATAGAGAGCATGTCACAGGTTGCCATTGTTCAAAAATGAACCGATGTGATGTGGAATATAAAAACAACTTCACCTCAGTAAAGCAGGCTAGGCCGAATAGCGATATTTACTTTAAAATGTAAAATCTACATTAATCGATGCTGTAAAAGGACCTTATGAATTGGAATATAGTCACAATGTTTTTTTTTTGCCTGAAGATTTCAGTGGCTGAACAACACTTTCGTCAATCTAACCCATTCGTAACAACACAATCTACATGAGCTTTGCGTGACACTTTTAAAACATAACATTACCTGTCTAACAGAAATACTTCAGCCATGGTGTCATCCTACCTCCCTTGTGTGGAAGTAACTCCGATATTGATTAAGGATTTTTTTATTTATTAATTTTTTAAAAGTTGATTCAGCATTTGTTTACCCGTCACTTTCTCTCTCGTGTGCACGTAAACGCACAAACTGCAGATCTGTCTGTGTGAAAAGGGATGCGTAGTTCATAGTGCGACAGTTCAGGCTACTTATTAGAATTATGGGATTTAACGGTCTGACAAATTAATTGGACAAACTTTTTTATAAATACATTTAGATCATTTACTTAATACTACTGGAATGTGAGGAGACTTTCAACCAGAACAACAAATTATGTTCCTGAAGACAATCACCCACCTTTAACACTTGCAAATTTGTATTTTTTTTATTAATATTTTAAATGTTTTTTTCTGTTTTCATTTTAAATATAGTTAAGTAATTTTTACATTTTATTTTTCGCAATTAAGTAAAAAAATGTAGTATTTATTTTAATTTTACCTTTTAATTGATTTATCTCAGTTGTAGCTTCAGTTGTGTATGAAACTTAAAATCACAGTAAAGAATATTTTGGAAAACAGGTTTGTTTTTTTTTTTGTTTTTTTCAGTAACCATTCTAGTTATAGTTTTAGCTAAATGTAACATCTAACACTGTTTAACAGATTTTGCCATATAACAGTCAGAAGCTTCTGTGAGAAAGAGCATTTGCTAAACCGCCAGTGATATCCAAGTCAGCTGTACAGCAGGAGCTGACCAAACAGGGCATGTATATTTATTAAAGGGGCGGCTTGCAGACACCGCTTAATAAAGAGCAGATGTGGACGTGATGGTGGGTGGTTTATAGCACATCTAACAGGAGATGTGATGACACCCTCAATGAAGATGGCTCCTGAGACGAGCAGAAGGTTTACTTGCTCCATAAGGAGATGATTATTTGTTTTAACTTAAGTTACAAGTGGACATCTTCCACCCTGCTCATTTTGGGGCTTTCAAAAGGTCCACAGTGAAGTGTGTAAAATATCTCAGAGTGTGGTTAACGCCTCAAAAAATAAGTGTTTGAAGTCCACCTGTTTCTCATTGAGATTCCTCTGATGTGCGTTCAGTCGGAAAGCAGAAGCGTCTGAGGAAAGGGAACGGCCGGATAACTGGCAGACTATGAAATGTCCTAACAATGACAACAGTTGAGCTGACTTTCTCCAACTGCAGGGAATGTGCCAGTGAACTCCATAACTGCTTGCCACAGAGGTCAAGTATGCAGTTGTGGTTGCACTGATGTTGCAAGATATTGGGAAGGAGCTCTGTTTTTGAACAATACTACACTGAAAAAGCAGAGGGGAAATATTATTTTAAGACCAAAAAAATGACATTTTCAAATACATGCAGTTATATGACACCTAAATGGATCGGAGGAAAATAAGCCTGTCTGCTGCTATAGCAACTGGATTTGAAGCTGAATGTCCTTGGTTTCTCAAAGAGTTTGAAGAAATTCAATGTCACAAACGCAATCTTCCAATGACGTGCAAAGGTAAAGGGGAGGAGAAAAATGTAAAGGCGAAAATAACTCTGCAGCTTTTCATGATCTGATCACACCACTGCAAGGATTCTTGTAGCATTACTGAAGAACAAAAACTTTGGAAAACAGTAAACAGTTGGTGTGTTCACTACAAATATATGACCAGCTCATGCTTGCTTCGTGCTATAGAAACCAACAGTTTTTCCACACATTATTTTAGAGCTTACAGTGACAAATACAGTGCACAACCAGAGTACAAGCGTCATTTGGTTCCGGCAGTTAAAGAAAAGAACTGGTTTGGAACCCTACTAGCTTGATCATTATAATGGTCCAACTCAATTACTACAATACAATATAAAAAACGGTCTCCAATTAAATGTGTATTAGTAAGCAGCTTTTGACTTCAAATTAGATTCAGTGAAGGCTGGTAGGTTGGAACTTAAAACAAATTACATTTTACTGCCATTACACAATTTTGTTGTTTAGCTCATCACTAGACAAGGCTCCATTTCATCACTTTATGTGAATGGAAAAAGAAAGACAAGAGAAGAGCTCGCCACATTCTGGATCTAAGCTTAGCCTTGACAAAAAAAAAAAAAAAAAAACTTCTGTGGCTCTGCTTCAGGCAGATAAAATGGAAAAGCTAAGCTTTTATAAGTAAGAGAACATTAAAATGCTTTACAGCTCTTAAACGCAACTTTCCCATTCAATTTGGCTGGTTCTGATGCTAATTCATTAGGGTTCGTTTCTTTTTATGGTCTGCTGACTTAGACTCTGGTTACTATTGTGGATTGACGAGCCCTGTTTCACAGGCTGGTATTTACGTCACAGACTCTCCATTTTACTACAAAACACTTCTCTAACAGGGTGCTGCTGAAAATAGCTCTGAAAAATGAACTAATAGAAAGAAACTCAGGCAGAAGGGGATTTAACAGCCATCTTGTAAAGACCCAGTGCTTTTGATGCACTGCCAGGCTCCCAAGGTCCATCATCTCAACCACCCCTCCGCTGGCAATGACTTCTGCCCCCATGACACGTGTCGGCCACTAGGCTTGCTTAGCCTGAACCATTGCACAGGCTGCAGGGGGTTCCAAAACACAGTGCCCCCACTGTGCCATCACAAAGTGCACTGCAGGAAAATTCAGTTATCTGATCGCTCCCTGGCCTTGGATCAGTAACTCACAGCCCAAGGTTAACAACACTCCAGCCACCTCCATGGTGCACGGCAGAACAATTTCACTATGCCAACAATGGCACCCTTGTTCAAAGCCAAAAGCAGGCATCAACAAGCTCATGCTGGCTGAGCTCAAGCGCCTTCAACACGTACAGAAGAAGCTGCGTTATCTTATCTAGACTACATGAGTTCCCAACCATCTAACTGACATCATTAAGCTATGACTTCATCAACTGACTCCCACACTCTTCAACCAAAAGCCAAGACTGACACACTGCTGTTTTGTTTTTCAGAAACTCTGCAGTGCTTAAATTTGGTGGTAATATTAGAGGAACCACAACGACTAACGACTAACATCCAGAAGAACGCTTACCAATAAGTTTGGCCAATAAATCACAAAAGAATTTGGCAAGATAAAGAAGAAAGTTTTTCCCAAAACAAAATGGCCAATTCATTACACTGAGAACAAATAAAGAAGTTGTATTTTATGAATGACAGCTTTAAATAAAACTATCCTTTTTAACTGTGTTATAATCTGCCAAGACAGTATAGACAGTAGGTGAAATAGAAGGGATCGGTTAAGGTTCCAAAAATGGGAAACAAAATCTGAGCAGTTCTTAAAACACTACACGTTACAACTGCAAGCATAGTAAACATCTACAGAAAAAAATGACTAAATAGACCATAAGACCAATGTTTGCAAACTCTGACAGGCCAAACGTATACATGACATAAACAAACATGCAGTGAGGTTCATCTCCTGCAACTATCATCGCCAACACCTGAACACAAATCATGATACAATTACGTACTTTAAAGGTTTAAGGTAGGGGGAAATAAGGTACAAGTAGTCACTTCAAGGGAATTACCCCAATGACAAGCTATTTTCCCCAAAGGTGTTTTTTTTTGTGTGTGTGCATGTGTGTACGTACTTGTTTTTAAATCCCGGGTGGGACTTAAACCTAAACACACAGACTCATGAGGACTTGTGTTACCATGGAGACCAAAGTGTATGTCCCCATAGGAAAAGCATACTAATAAACCACACAGAATGAAGTATTTTAAAAATATAAAAATGCGGATTGTTTCCTGTGAGTGTTGGGTTTAGGGGTAGAGGGATAGAATATACAGTTTATATAGTAGAAAATTCAATACATCTATGAGATTCTCCACCGGGGAGCGTGAGTGTGTGCGAGTCCATATGTACACTAAAGGTTGGTCATGTAACCTGATAAATCATGATATTAACAACACGTGCTTCACTTGACTAAAGCACTTTGAGAGCTTATTGTTAATCATAGCCAGAGTTAAGTATTTTTAATTCTGTGATTTCAAAAATAGCACTTGTGAAAAAAACTATCAACGAACAGCAATGACTAGAATGAGCTTTGCAGGAGCGTTAAGAGAGGTTATGAAAATGAGCTGCGTTGCTTCAAAACAGCTGCTAGACCACACTGCCACCTGCTGTTCACCAACTCACAGTGCAGAAGCTGTAACAGCACATCTATGACAAATGCCTTAACCTGAATGTTTGTTTATGATGCAATGCATTAAACAATAAAAGAGTCTCCTTACCTGTCATATGCCAATCCAGCGATGATATCAGAGATGAAGGGTAAACATAGGAAAGAAAAAAATAAGAAAAAAGAAAACACACATTAGTTTTACGTCAAGACCAGAGGATATGCTTTTACTGCAGCACTGTCAGTTTTCCACACACCCAATCCCTCTTTGAACTTGGTGACAGCTAGAACACAAGCACACCATAATAAACGACCATATATTAAATGTTACTATCTAGACAAAAAGCGCCATTTGTCATGTAAGGAAAGCAAAAAACACTACTGTGAAAAGAAGCACTAGGACTGCCTTTAATAATCAGTGGCACAGATGGAGCGAGCTGAATCAGTATGCCGGATCTCTGCAGCCCTTCCATCAGAATGACTGAAGACAGAGAGGGATGGAAATCAACAGGGGAGAGCAGGATAAACAACAGGCCAGGGCGTCTGTGCATACTGATGGGGAGACTAATGCTGTAAAGTGTGTGCGCGTTTCTGGTTGTAGATTTGGGCCACTTACACACAATCACCCCAGGAGACTCCATAAAGGAGTTTAATTAGCAAACTACAACATAAGGTGTTTGACACAACATTGATAGAAATGGAGCTGAAGGAAAGTGTGCCAAGTGTAAAAGAAACCGCTTGCAGTCCCTTATGAACATCACAACAAAATACCTATTCCTCAGCTGATGAAGTGAACAAGCTCATTAACTATGCATCCATTTTCCCAAAATAATTACGCTACAAAAATGGTAGTTCTTTCTCAGGCCCTTTCTACCCTGGTGAAAGGGGTGGTTCTTTTTTCTCCAAAAGTGCTGACTTAATATTTGTTTAGAAAATAGAAATGTATTACCTACTAAAATTCTATTAAAAACTGTAGCTTACTGTAATCTATTAGGGAAATAACAAACTGGCCAGCACATTCACCTTTCATCAGAAATGTAATAGGCGTCATGGTGGCACAGTGAGTAACACAATCGCCTCACAGCAAGAAGGTTGCTGCATCGCCTCAGTTCAAGCCTCAGCTGGGTCAGTAGGCATCTCTGTGTGGAGTTTGCATGTTCTCCCTGTGTTCGTGTGTATGTATGTATATGGGTGTGTGTGTGTGTGTGTGTGTGTGTGTGTGTGTGTGTGTGTGTGTGTGTGT
>CAIGQQ010038221.1:2133647-2152144 GCA_903798035.1 Danio albolineatus
TGTGTGTGTGTGTGTGTGTGTGTGTGTGTGTGTGTGTGTGTGTGTGTATGTGTATCCTATGCTGTCATATGGATACGAAATTGAGCTGTACACGAAATATTTTTCCCTGGTCCACTGGCCTTGTGGTTAACTGATGTGACTATTTCTTGCAGTTGTTCTGCGTTATATATATACACTGAAAACTTTGTCTTCCAGGAAGTTACTTTGGATTTGTATTTGAAATCTTTTTTGTAATGGTATGCATTTTATATTTTTGGATATGTATTGTGGTATGTACTGTATATGTGCCTGTCTACTAGCTTGCTGGCTGATTGCGGTGATTGATTGCACGTGTGATGTGTAGAGCTGTACCACTATTGCTTAAGTACTCATTTGTATATCTCTTTACCTGATAAAGACCATGTAGGTTGAAACGTTGTCACATTAAAAGAATTTTGAGAGCTGAAGTGGCAGTGTGCTGATTCTCTTTTTTTGATGTTTGGTACAGAATATGTTTGATTGAGCACCTGCCTTCGAGATTTTTAGATGTGCGCACGTTTCTGTTTGTTTGCTTTCCTCTAGTTTTCCCCACAGTCCAAAGACATGCGGTACAGGTGAATTGAGTAAGCTAAATTGGCCATAATGTGTATAGGTGTTTCGCAGTGTTGGGTTGTAGCTGGAAGGGCATCCGCTGCATAAAACATATGCTGGATAAGTTGAAAAGAAAAAAGAAAAATGTATGAATGAATAAATGAAACAATAATAATAATAATAATAATAATAATAATAATAATAATAATAATAATAGTAATAATAATTTAGAGCTTCACAATTTCTCTAGTCTCTCTTGAAAAAGTGCTTCACACTTTATTGGTCATGTTTTCTTTCAAGAATAAAGTCCAAGAATTAGAGTTTTAAGTGTAGTTTAAGTTTCTTAGAACAATAAATATTTTAGCAAAAGCAACTGAAATCAACATAAAATGCAGTTTACAAGCTAAAATATGGAGAGAGAGAAAACAAATTACATCACATAGAGAACCCCAGATCTAATTTTTTTTTCTTAAAATATCAATTTATAATAAGACAAACTTGTAATGGAAATGCTAAAAAATGTAAGTACATTCATAAATGCATGCATACAAAAATAAAAATGATGATGACGATATAATAATAAAAAAAGATAACATCGCATTATAAAATATTGTTAAAAATAGTATTTTTCATAACTTTATAATTTTAAATTGAGTAGAAAGTCAAAAGTATTGCATGGTTACACCACAATTTATACAGTGATTACTTGATCATGCATGAACCTAGGCATGGGACAGTAACCGCTTTCAAGGTTTACCAAGGTTTGGAAAAGTCAAAGTATTAAAACTGTTTTAATCCAAGGTAAACCTAAGGTATATGTAAGGTTCTTTTGTTGTTGGTTTTTGTGTGTGTGTTTTTATTACTACTTTTAGTTCTTCAGGGCAACAGTATCTCCAGCAGAAAAGGACCCTCCACAGCAAAAGCTGCTGGTCAGCCCACTATTCAGGAAACAACAACAATTGTCTGAAAAACAACTCTTATAAACCAACAAATAAACAGGATAAGGACCTGAACAGTGCAGTGGCTTACTTTATCCAAAGAAAAGAAATCTATACCAAAATGTCTTTAAGTTGTTTTTTAAACTAATGAAGATGGCAAGAGTCAATTTTTTTGACATGTTTACTCCTCCAAAATATCTTAAATATAAAAATATATTGTGTTCAATGGGGGAAAAATAGTTTAGAACATATTAGAGAAGTAATCACAGTATCATACCGTGAAATCTTTTCATCCGAGGTTTTCATGCCATCAAAATCTTATAGCAGCCCATGCCTACATGCACCGTTAAGCCATTAAAAAAATACCAGACTTTAAAAAAAAAAAAAAAAATGAATAAAAGAAAGTGCAAAACAAATATCATGAGGTCCCCGAACAGGCACAAAGTGAAAAGGACACCAATGAAGCTAATCTTTTCAGTGAACTAATGTCCTCCAAGAGAGACAGGAGGCTGAGACAGCAGTAATCTGGCCTGAACTCACTTCTGCCACCCTAGAGAAGACATACTGTGCTCCTGACATCATTCCAGCCCCCGACAACGGCCAAAGCCTGCAGAGTCCACACTTCTGATCTCTGAACACAAGCCGTTCCCACTCTGACCTTAAAGCCTACAAGATTACAGCCCGTGGAAACCAGACAGAAACAAGCCCATCTGTCTTCCAACAATAAAATCAGTAAATGCATCTAATGTATACTTTCACAATGCAGACGCTTGTTTATTCGAGGAGCTTTTAAGAATCGCCCGGGCCCCCTTTCTCCTTTAGGGTTGACCAATGTTGCCATTAGCATGCTTTCATGTATACTAAACCCACTTGTGCTTATTAACGGAGCCCCAAAGCAAAGCATTAACATTCGTCTGTGTTATAATGATACGATTACTCTTTCAAAATCCATCTAACACCCCGTTCTTTGAGGAAAGAGGAGGTGAGCAGGGAGCAATGCGGGCCTACAGAGAGACTGTCTGAGATGAAGATCAGGAACCAGGGACTGGCTGGAAGACTAAACACAGAATCAAAAAGACCTGCTAGGTTTCTCAAAGTCATCCCTTATGATTGATCGTCAGAGACTGACTCAAGAGAATCCCCTTTAAAAAATCCAAATATTGCATTGCAAGAAAAAGCAAATCTGACTAACTTACCAGTTCGTCCTCATCTACAAAGGCAATCACAATTCACGCACATTTATATATATATTTTTGTATAAAGGACACCATGTTCTTGCTTTGCTCAGCACTGCACGAATCATCTGAGAATTTATATCTGTACTCTGTAAGGACTAATTAATTTTGTCAATTAAGGGAAGTGCAATGTCATAAAGGTCTTTTAAAAGATATTGCCGTTTAATTTTATATTGGAGTTACAGACACAATGAAGTTCCTTAATTGTGCCAGGAACAGACTACAGAATTTGAGGACTTGCGTCGGGAGAGAAGTACTGTAAAAATAGCAGTAATTTAAATCCATGTTTTGTTTTGGTTTATTAATGCTTTTGAACTGCATTGTGGAACTTTAATTTTTCCTTCAAGTGTTGATGTTGAAAAATTTAACCTTTTTGAAAATTTGAAAGCGACTTTTATTGATAGTTTATTAGTTTGAAGTACTGTGGTATAGAAGTATACAGAAGTATAGCGTGGTTCACCTGTCGCAGCCTCGCAGTTTTTTCCGTGAATTTTGACATGCTTTTTTTAACAGTGCATTGTGTTCTGCGTCCTGATTAGAGCAGTGTTCTGCGCCCTGACTGGCTGTAAACCACTGTCAGTCAATCTCCTCCATGCCATGTTTCCTGTACAGTACTGAATGCATTCAGTTTGCCAAATTTACATAATATTTCCATCGTTAGCAGTGTGACTGAAGTGCTGTACTGTATATTTGCAGAGAGAGAGAATTGAGTTTATTGCCATATTAGCTTCTCTGGCTATGTCATGGCAAAAAAAAAAAAAAAAAAAAAATCTAATTTACTACATTTTATAAATACCACTTTTGTATAATTAAAAAAAATATTTTAGTAAGTCATCAACAGCAATAAATAATACACAAGATAATATATATATATAATAATAATAATAATAATAACTATAATAATAATAATAATAATAATAATTATTATTATTATTATTATTATTATTATTATTATTATTATTATTATAAAAACGTTTAAGGTTTACTTTTAATAAAATAAAAAGTACAATTAGAAGGATTTGAAAATATTTCATTTAGTCTCTCCAGATTTAGGAAAAAAAAAAAAAAAAAAAAAAAGTTCTGTATGTTTGCAAGTTTTCTCCCCACAATGTCAACCACATGTTCTGCACCATGCAACTGAAAACTTTATGCATGCATGTATGTATGCATGTACATTTAAATGCATGTACGTTTATATGTATGCATGTATATATGTGTATTACTTCATATACAAACCTGGTAATAAATTGCCTGTTTTTTTGTTATTTTACACAATTATTTTTATACAAATTATTTCTAACAAAATATACAGTTTCAAACTACTAAATAAGGACTGAAAAGTTGAATTGTCAAACAGTCGACAGAGCAGAGATCAAGGTTCTATAACGTAATCCATAACCGTAAATAAACTGAAAACACCTGCAAATCACAAAATATGGAAACTATTAAAATCAACAAATTTTTTACAGTGTGTTTTATCTTAGTGTCAGAGTACAAAAAAAGATGCTACATCTGGGATGCTTTAACAAACACTGTGTATGTGTATAATATTCAATTGATCCTCCACAATGGATGTTTAGCATGATGTGTAGTGGTTACTAAATATTGCGCAAAACGCTATAGTACTTGATGCAGATCATTCATCTAATTTGACATTGTCTTTAGGTTTTTGCCCTGAATAAAGCAATGATTCTCAAGGGAAAGTAGAAGCTCTTTCAAAGATTATTTTTTCCAATATACATGAAAGCTAGGACACTTCTGGAACAGGAAAGGTCCTGAAATCTAATAAATGCAATAAAAACTATTCAAACAGACCAACAAACAAGCTGTGAAAAGCCTTGAAATGTTAGAAGTACATTTCAATGTTCAAATAGCACAGAATGTGGATGTGTGAAAGTATCCAGAACCAATGGACAACGCCAAAACAGAGGATACAGGTGAAGTAGCACTCCATTAGAAGAGTTACAAACCTGATAAGCAACACTTTTTCAAAGTGATAAGAACCAATTTTCCATCCATGTAAAGGCCCTGCAACTGCCAAGAAAACATGAGGATGTTTGGTAAACCATGGATAAGAGTGAGTGTTATGATTTTTTTTCTCTCCAGATGGGAGCAAGGGACAGCGAGCGAAGAAAAAAATAAAAATAAATAAATCCATGATCCATGATTAAGTTTCTCTATTTTGTAATTCACAGGCGTTTATGGTTTATTTACAGTCACGAGTTGAATTATGGGACCATGATCTTTGCTCGGTTGACTTTCAATGCCAAAATTTCAAGTGACTTGTATTGACATTAGTCATTTGGAACAATATGCTGAAGAAATAATATATTGTGGTCAACATCTGAACATTTGAAAACCTCAAACTTTCAACTGCCCTTGTCTTTTCAAATCTTTTCAAAACACTTCAAATGTTCACTAAAATGTAAAATAAGAGAATTACAGGCTGTTTATTACCAGGATTTGTATTTAAAACCCTAATACAGACAATATCTCTTTAGACTATTAAAAAAGTCAATAAAAGTTAAGTAATTTTTTTTAATAAATTTAAAAAAAAATTTCAACAAACAATAATTGAGGAAAGATGCCATAATGTAATTTAAATGCATAATCTGAATTGCTGATCACTTAAAACAAACTGATCAGATAATTACAAATAAACTGCTAATTTATGGATATTTTTAAAATGCATGCTGTTTAGGTGACATCGCTTAAAAGCAAGTGCCTTGAAGAAAATAATAGGCTGTGTGATCAGCTAGAAACGGAGCGATTACTTAGCAATGCTCCTGTGAGACTGTAATGCTAGGATCCTATTAATAACCAGACACGTCAATGCGTTACATTTGTGCACATGTGAAAGCCCAAACGGTTTATTCAGCATCTCAGCTGAGTGAGAACTCGTTAGCAGAATTAAATTATCTGGGTTGAGAATCAATTAGGAAATGAACTCAAACAAAACAAATCCTTGCATACTTGTGTTTGGAACAACTTCATATGCATCACATTGCACTTTCAAAGATGAGCTATTAAAGTATGTATGTAGAGTATAAGCTATAAACCTTCAACAGTCAGGTAAGGGCGGGGGCACATATTTTATTGGATGTAAATGCTTGGTTTTATAAATAGGCGTGGAGAATGCCTGCGTTCCATCACCCGCATGATACATGCTCTTGATCAATCTGGGAATCCGAGTCAAGTTTCATGTGCTGGGCAACAAACTCAGCATGGCTGCAGCAACTTGACTTGCTGTATTGAATCAGGCCATGACAGACAAGTTCATCAAACCAGTATTGAAACTCTGAAATTTAACGCAAGTAGCGCGTCTGCAGTCGAAAGGGATCTAAACCTCAAGCCACTAGAATAGGGTGTATGTATCAATATCAGTGAAATTATCCACTCTCTAAGCTGAAGCTGTAAAGCCACTCCACATACAGTATAGTTGTCTCAACGTAATCTCAAAGCGATTCATAATCCAATTTAGAGACTAATCTGCATTAATTTGTACAATCACATTCATGCATTTTTGTACAATTTGCTCATCCCCCAATGAGGAATAGGTTTAGGGGGCACAAGTCCCTTTAAAAATTTTACTTTTTCACAACTTGCTCTACAAATTAGGCACTTTAAACCCCAGATTTATATTGTTGGTTATGCAAGTCACTATGTCAGATTATGAGATTCTTGTTAAAATCTTGACTTGCCAGATGTCACATTCCTTCACGATCAGTCATCCCGTGACGTCTACGACGAGCGTTATTTCCCAAAGCAGTCACAAGTGTTGCTATAAAAATATTCTCTCAATTTCAATCACAATAAACACTGATGCTTGCTGACAACTACTAAATACATTATTTAAGGGCATTTGTTACGACATAGGCAGATTAAACTCCTTCCTAATATTAAGATATTTTCTATGAAATCTAAAATGTTTATTTTCCTGTCAGGGTTGCTTACTAAACACTGTCTTGCTCAAACTTTCTGGGAGTGAGACAGAGAAAATGAAAGCACATCAGCAGCAGCAAATGCTCAAGACATACAGTAATCTTTAAAATAAAGACTTTCTGGCAGAAGAAACAATTGAATCTTGAGTCACAATGCCCATTTGCCAAAATTGTGACAAATACGTGTGATCTGAGCTTTACTGACAACACAAAATATAGTTACATATCCTCATGAGGTCAGGCAACACTGAAAAAAAATTAAGGGCTTGTAAAGATATATAGAAAGCATAAGTATCTATAAATAAAGATTGCATAATCCAAGTACATTTAACAAATTGATCATAATTCATCTTTTTACTTCAAAATAACAGGGTTAACTCTGTGTTAAAGACATTTGTATTTTTATCTTCTCAAATTTTTACTTTTAGATAACTTTTACAAACTAATCCCTTTATGCAACAGAGCACAAGTCTTAACATCAATACAGTCTATTACAGCATAAAGCAAGAGATAACATTGCAACTAAGTGTACAGTATTTTAATCACTTTACACTGTGTATTTGACAGGATGTCAAGAGACCTACTTAAAGACTGCTTCACCAAACATTGTGAAGAACATTGTACTGGGCAGGTCAACAGGCGATGTCAACAAAGATGACCCATCATTCTCTCTGAGGGGACTTTTTTTAAAATTTGTTTGTTGAGAAGTTTAATTCAAATTAAAGTACTCAATGAAAATGGCTGGCAGTATTTTTAATTAAGAAACAGTTGCAATGTATCAAATTATATTAAATAATATATATTTTAAGTTTACTCAGAACTTTAAAAAAAAGATAACTAGGAATCTTGAATAAAAATATACATACTATACATACATTACTATAAATTGTAATATATTTAAATGTACGACTTAAACATTACAAAGTCAATACAGTTTACTTGAGACTCCCAAGTAAACTTAACATAACATTTCTAATTAAATGTACTAATAATTATGAGAAGTCTTTTACATGGCAAAGATTTACTAGCCTTGTCTGAATGAAAATAGTTTCAAAGCTTTTTCCAAGTAAACCCTACTCCTGTTTTTTTAGTGTAGTTGGCCAGCTGAACAAAACACCAAGTAAGTTGATATTTCAACTGTATAGCATTTGTTAAAATTATGAGCTGAATTTCAAGAACTTCATTGAAGAATGTAAAGGAAACACAAAGACGCAAGTACCACCCTATAAAGGGACAACCAGTTGTGATGCCACATTAAAAACAGAAGTCTAAAATAGAGGAAGCAATCAGAGGTTAGATTTTTAAAGAATATCCTCGACCAACTTTGCAGCTGACTACACGTGTAGTCAGTGAGACATGTTGTGGGTATGTGCGCTGCCTCCCAGAACCTCCGATCCAGTGTCTACCATAAATCAGTCTCTGCTATTTCACTCAATTCAGAGAGCCGGCCAGAAAAATGCCCTTCTCTTTTACACAGACACATATACACAATCAATCTAGAGGGCAATCTCTGCTGGACCACACAAGTAGTGGCATGAGGCTTTATGCCCAAATTAAACGAGCCATGTAGACAGCTGCGTCAGTTACACCATGGCCATCCGACTGCTGCTGGACCGCAGACGCGCCAAGAAGCAGTGGGTAGGGAGGATAGGCTGATGGAGAAGGATTGAGGGAGTGAAAGGTGAGAAATGTTCCCAAAGAACTAGGGATGAAGACCAGACATAGTGTTTAGCCAGGTTCTGGGCTCAGCTCCCAGTCTGCGCTACAAAAAGACACATCCTTTTCACTCAGGCACGTCAAGACAACTGTATTTGGCAGGGATAAATGGGGAAGATTGATCCTATTGTATGAAGAACACTAAATATGCTGAATTTTGAACATTGTGTAAATGTTGTAGCTACTTGATTGTAAGCCAGGGTTTCTCAAATTGGTCCTGAAGGGTCACTGCTCCACAGAGATCAGCTACAACTCTAATCAAAAGCACCTGAGCAAACTAATCAAGGTCTTTAGAGTTCAGACAATATGACAGGTCGGTGAGTTTGATCAAGGTTTGAGCTAAACTCTGCAGGGTAGAGGCCCTCCATGGCTGAATTTGAGAAACCCAGCTAGGCCTGCAAGAGGAGTACTTTTTTGGCATCAATGGGAACATGGGGAGCTTGTCAAAAACTGATTGATTTGTTCTTTAGTCAGTCCAGGGGATAAAGGTATTCAATCAAACTGAGAAACTCTGAAAATACTATTATAACGTTGGGCATGTCATGTCAAGGAAAGCTTAACTAGACAAAGACTTCATTCTGGAATGGCTGAAACTCTACGAAAGGTTATCAGAGATGACTACGAGTTGATATCTAAGCACTGACACAAAACTGAAATGGTCACTTTATATACCTCTCGCATGGGCAATTAAATTGTGATAGCTGTGCTCAGTAAATCTGATGTAGAGCTGAGAAATACATCGAAATTAATTGCTAATAATAAACATGTATGTGCCATTAGCAGACATTCTAAAAGATTTTTTCGAAAAAATTAACAATGTAGTTACAAGTCAAAACATCTCTGAAACCAAGCAGAGTGAATATGCTGGTTATTTCCTGCAAAAATCTGTAACAATTTTAGTATTGATGCTGAAATACTGTTTGTCCAAGCAATAAGAAGGTAAAGCACAAACTCAACCAGCTTTCCTGATTGTTCTTCATGTTTTCAGGTAGATAAAACTATACCCTTTTGTTTACTTTGTTAAAACAATATATATCATTAAAAGCATGGCTATTTCCTTTCAACCAACGCGGTCTTCCCCACAAATATAAAAAAAATGTCTGCATGTCCCTACTTCAAACCTAGTTATTCTTCTGTGAAACTTGTTATAACTTCTGAAACTGCCATAGTTGCAAAATATCAAGAGCATCAAACTATTGGTCATTAATATTTTCATATTTATGATTTATTTACAGTAGGTTTAAACGTTAGTTGACTAACAGGTTGAAGACTGACAGCAAGGAGTCAAAACTGAGGTCAGATCAGGTGAGGACACTATTAAAGTGAAACTGCTGCTTGACCTGCCATTCTAAAGCCAACCAACTCCCACCTCCCAAGCTATCCTGATAACCAGACTCAGATTACAAGCTGTTAACACCAGTGCTGTGCTGACAAAGGATATTTAGTACAAACATTCATTATTGTGATGGTCCTGGATATTGAAACACATGAGCGTTTTAGACGGAGCAGCCCCATCTTCAGTTACGGTCCCAAGCTTGCGGCAGATGCTGGGAGCTCGTGACACATTCCTGGGCCAGGAAAAAGCCTCGCACCCACGCTGCAAACTCCGCAAGAAATGTCAGCACCTCTTGGCAGCCTTGCAGCAGGTGGGAGGTCTTTACACATGGTAAAAGTTACTGTCTTGAGTTCAGTAGGTTTTTTATTGTTTGTTTGTTTTTTTTTTAACTTATGGGTGTTTCTAGTAATGAGGGTGGCCTGAAGTTGGCGACAAAGGGCAACTTGAGAAATAATGTGAGCACTAGCACTTCTTGGCAAATTTCATGTCCTGCTACCATGTGCCAGCTGGCCTTGCAGTGTCACGCTGAGTGTACGCCACTTACCTTCAGCTTGACAAGTTGTTCAGCTTGTGTGCAGTCATGACTTGGGCGTCTGCATCTTTTCTATTCTTCAAACTACACATTCGAAATGATTCTGACAACATCTGACAGATTAACTGACATCCCATTATGTTCGCTTAGGGGGTCCAACTTTTCCATATGGAGAATGCAGCAATACTGTTTGCCCAACACATTCTGTTTGTCTGTCCAGAGCTGGAATGGGCCTGCTCAGAATAGCTTTGGGCAGATGACTTCTCCCAGCGTTATTTGGAGCTCAAGGGCAATGCAATCCCATCATCTTCCTCCCACAGGAGCCAGAGCAGAGTGGTGGGAGGACAAATCAGCTGACTGGATATTCAAACAGTGCCCATGCACAACAGGGTGAAAAAAGGCAACTTGGTAAAATCCTTTTAGACTTGAAATAAAGCCAAAATACAGTGGCAAAAGTTTCAATAAGCGCAGCTGATTTTGCACTTTTCAGAACTGTCCACAAGATTGGAGAGGAGACGAGAGTGAATTTCCAATATACACAATATGATGCCAGAACGCTAGATCTTTTTGAAACAACTGGAACTTCATATTAATTGTAGGATATACATTAATTCTAACAATTTATAAAATGCATAAGGGAGAAAAAAAAATTGTGAAATGTTGATAAATCAAAGGTAAATATTCTCACCAGCCACTTTATTAGGTACACCTTACTAGTACCATGTTGGACCTCCTTTTGCTTTCAGAACTGCCTTAATCCTTTGTGGCATAGATTCAACAAGGTAATGTAAATTCCTCAGATTTTGGTCTGTATTGACATAATAGCAACGTTTTTCCAATCTTCTATTGTCTAATATAGGTTAGCATGTGCGAATTGTAGCCCCAGTGTACTGTTCTTAGCTTACAGGAGTGGCACCCAGTGTGACCTTCTGCTGCTGTAGCCCATCTGCCTCAAGGTTCGACGTGTTGTGTGTTCAGAGATGCTCTATTGCATACCTCAGTTGTAACGAGTGGTTATTTCAGCTACATCAACAAGGTATTTGCGCCCACAGAACTACCGCTCACTGGATATTTTCTCTTTTTCAGACCATTCTCGGTAAACCGTAAAGATGGTTGCAAATCCCAGTAGATCAGCAGTTTCTGAAAGACTATAAGCCAGTTTGGCACCAACAACCATGCCACGTTCAAAGTCACTTAAATCACCTTTCTTCCCTATTCTGATGCTTGCTTTGAACTGCAGGAGATCATCTTGACCATGTTTACATGCCTAAATGCATTGAGTTGCTGACATGTGATTGGCTGATTAGAAATTTGCGGTAACGAGCAGCTGGACAGGTGTACCTAATAAAGTGACCGGTGGGGGTATGTAGCTACAGTAATCAAATTTAAATTACTCCCTAATTTCCCCCAAAAAATGTTACACAAGGGCATCAATACTATATCTTGTTATTATTATATCTTATAACTGTTCATTTAAAACAAAAACACACACACACACACACACATTTAAATGAAAATGTATTTGGTCTCTGCTGAAGTAATGCAGAACAAAACATAACACATGGCTGTACATAAATTCCCTAAATTCTAATGTCTTTTCATATCAATTTTTTTTATAAAAGCTTTTTGAGAAAAATAACTTTATGGATTGTTGCCATTCTTCTTATCTTTTAGTTTAATAATAGTTTGTTTTTACATTCTTCAATTCAACAGTTGTTTACGTCATAAAGTAGTGTAAATTGAGTCCACTTGAAGAAAGCGAGTCAGACAATTTGACCACTTAATTTTTTTTGAAAGATTCTTTGTTTGATATCATTTGTACCCTAGTTTTAATAGATTTTGTTGATCAATTATTTATAAAATAAACAAGATCAAATAAAGTGAAACAAGTAAGGTGCGCTCAAAGCAAATCTCGATACCCAACTTCCACAACTAAATCAACAGGGCTGAACACTATGATACATGAAAAAAGATCCAAACGGTGTGGCTTGACCTGCTTCGACTCTATACACAAGACAGATAATTAAATCTACAGATCTACACTAGAGTCTGCAAGCCGAGGCGACTCTAAAGATGTCTGTGCAGTGCTTGCCAAGTAATCTGGGGAGCAATACGAGCATCAAAATATTATGATCCATTTTAATCAATACATCTCGAAAAAAGGGAAGGCTATAGAGAAGTTACGTTTCTCCAAAGAGACGCATGACTAAGACTTCAATCTGCTTCCTGATCCAACAGAATTCTTAACGAAACCTTTGCAGGCATCACACTGCCCCTTCAGCTGATACATACATGAAGACATGCACCATCTTGTCTCGATTTAAAATAAAGCGCTTATGGTGAACTAACCGCAGCGCATAGAAACACAAACACATCAAAACAAATTCGAGTGCACTGACAACCCTCAAAGCCAGAGCTTAAAAAAGGTCTGAACTGCACAGCATGTAACATTTACCACACTCATTTGTTTGTATGTGCTGCAGGGCCAGAGCTCTTGTGTGTGAGATTGTTAGCACATGGCTCACTTTAAAAACACATACAAGACCTTTAAGATCTTTTCAGATCTTAAATGAAGACATTTAATGCAAAAAATAAAAAATAAATGGTAAAGGGGACATGCAAGATCACCCATTCTTCATCGGAAGGGAAAAAAATGTTAAAAAATAGACTAGTTAAGGTTACACATCCTCTCACTTTATTAGGTACACCTGTCCAACTGCTCCTTAAAATAGATTTCTAATCAGCATATCACATGGCAGCAACTTAATGCATTTAGGCATTTAGACACACACACACAAACACACACATAGATATAGTTTTACTCGTATCCACACAATTAAAACCCCAGTGTTCGAAAAGGTAGAGCAAGTTCAAAGATTAGTTCATCTAAAAATGTAAAAATTCTATTTACCCATTGTCAAGACAACTATACAAACAAGACTTTGTGTCTGCTCAAAACATCCCACTATTTAAAGTCTATTCACCTAAGACAAATGTTTAAAAAAAGAAAAACATTTCAATCAAGGGATTTAACGCAAGACTTCTAAAGAAAAGTGACCGTTTTCTATCATGAACAGACTTGAGCCTGTCTTTCATTAAGCCAAAAAATAAAAAAACTCTGATCAGTGAAAGGAGGCACAATGAAGGCAACTTGACATGCAATAAAAAAAATCTCTTCAGAATACTTTGATAAAAGCACTCAAAATAAAAGATTTTGACTGACTATTAACTGACTGACTGACGAAAATCTGTTCCTTATAGCATATGGCTTCAGAAGACTACAGTTGTGTGAAGCTCGAATGGTACAGCTCAAAAATGTTTAAAGCATCATAATAGTCAGCATTTTCATTAGAGTGATTAATTTAATTTCTTCTTGACCACATTCTAGCATCTATGGCTATATTTATGGCAAGAACCAAATAATCCACTCTAATACACAAGTCTTCTTAGGCCTGGGAAACAAGTTGACAGTCAAACTTTGCACAGTGTCAGGCCATCAGTGAGCTTCTGTCAGGTTAGTTTGTTTGATGTGTTCTACACATCACCTCTTGTTGGGCTCACATCAGAGAGTTTGTCTGAATCAGCATGTAGAACTGGCATGTCCATCTGAGAAAGAGTGCTCTTACTGGCTGCTCAGTGAGGACAAAAACTGAAGTGATGAAACTAAGCAAACACTACAAGTCGAGAGGGAACACAAGTCTGCAGTCATTTTGTCAAACTTACTTAATACATGCAAACATATGGATTATCAGCTCATCAGACATTTTCACATGAGCGAGCCCCTATGTAGCGAGCAAGAAGTACTATGAAAGTACTGTGAAAATTGGATGTAAACTCTGCTTATGGTTTGTATAAGTGTAGCACTTAATCCAGTTTCCCTTTATAGAATGACAATACAAACTACTGCCACCTGCAGGTATGGAAAGGTACATCCTCACACAAGTGCAGAACATACATTCTGATCTTTTCTTTGGTTTACATGTGGCTTTTTGCTCTAGACTGTACCAGACACATGGTTTTTATCACTTCTAATTCTTTGAAGTCAGCTTTGTGTGGCCTGGGCTTTAGACAAGTTAGGGGAGGGATAGATTCTTCAATTAACCTAACAAGCATTTCTCAATGCTACTGGAAGAAATTGAAGCATCCAGAGGAAACCCATGCTGGCACAGGTTTTCTGGTTCTTGATGCGCCTTGAAATGGGGAACATTTTACTGAGAGACAAAAGGTACTAGGCAGCTAGCCACCGTGCCACCTCCATTTTTGGTGAACAATCTCAAGGAAAATTGTATAGGGAGACTTTCAGGCCAAAGGTAAGAGCTCAAGTAGCAAATGGCTCTTGGTGATGTCCATGGCAGTGAAATAGCATTGATGGGCAGGACCGGATCACTTTACTCAAATGGCAAAGCAGAACCGGAATAGAAAAGCAATGCGCACCCAAATGCTCTGCCATGAAAACTTAAGTAATTTCCTCTGGGTCTTTTTCAAAAAGAGCCGTCTTTTATACCAGACCAGAGGAAACCATGGGGACATAATCTCCTCAACATGATTTTGCCAGCCATTTTTAAGAGAGATGCCACATGAGTAACGGATTTTAAAAAAAGTTAACCAAAAAGTTTTTTGGTCATGAATCACGCTTCATGTGAAGACTCGCAGAATATCTGGATGTGAACAAGGAGTACCTTCATCTTAAACTTCATCCCTGTTGGATATCTTTGCTATTTCCTTTCAACAATGATAAAAGAAGCTGCCTCTTTATGCTCAGTGGACTCTGCAGAACATGCTGAGCAAAGTTTCACAGATCTTATATTGGCCTATGGGGACCACAAGAAATTCAAGCTATTTCATTCACTAGCACCAGCTGGTGGATCTCAAGTCACTTCTGCAAGGTGGCATCTAAAACAGCTGCTTATTTGGTGAGGCATGGGGATGCCCATTTAGTGATGTTGAGGTTTACAGATCTATTTCTGAACTTTTCCTTGTTTTAATTTAAGAGACCAGAAGACTCAGCGGAGGCCTGATTTTGCAAGGGAAGAAAAAAAAGTCAAGGGACAGTGATAATTCTGAACACCGCTGCTCGAGAACAAAGACAAGCCTCAAGAGGAATGTTTCCCGAAGTTAATCTTCTGAAAGGAACATGTGCACATTAGTGATACAGACCATTTTATTTGGCTTTCTCCTTGCACTATCATTCGCTTGGCTCCCATAACATCCTCAATCTCTTGAGAACACGGCTGGTGGGGGAGCCGAACAATGGGCTGCAAATATTGCAAAGTTTCCTTCTTAGCTTTAGTAAGTTGATGAAAAAAACTATTAAATATTCAAAGATTTCCAATGTGTTAAAGCTTCACATAGAAGACAAATCTCTTGAAAGAATTCCCTTTCTAACATATGAAAGCAGCTACTGTATATACAGTACAGCATTACATATTGCTAAAAAATATTAGAGGTCTCATATTTTTTTGATCCTCAGAGTCAGATCTATGTGATCCTCAACATAGTAAAACGGTAATATTGAAATAAAATATTAAACTTTAATACTACTACACAATTTAATTCCTGTCAGATCTTTTTTTAGCACCAATTACAGTCTGCACTGACATGTTCTCCATTGCATAATGTTGACTTGGTTTGTTTGTTGACTTGGTTGTTATTGTGCAAATGATGAATAGAATACTAGTAGTCACAGGAAGAAAGGTCATTTGGAATAGTTTTATATTACCTCTTCATTACTGTTTGAATTTAAAAACGGTTATTTAAGGTTGAAAGCATCTGTGACAGGACCAATAACTTGAGGTTAAATGCAAAAGCCAGTGACATTAGACACCTAAGGTTACAATAGAGTCCGCCATAAATGGCAACGACTATAAAAAGAAGTTTCCGAAAGTATGATTTAGTGATTGGAGGAAAATGACTTTGACTTCAACTCAATTCAAACATTTTGTCTGCTGTACCCAGTACCATTATATTCCAAGTAAGTTTAACAAAATGTCTGGTGCCGGAAAGTCATGAGTCAAACTTTAAGCCAGTTGGCGCAACATTGCAAGTCTTTAATGAACAGAGCTGTCATGTACTGTACAGTGTCCTTCCGGCCACTCCTGTTTTGACTATGCAGCACATGCGTCGCTATAATATAGAACTGGTGGGACGTTCAGAAGACTAGAGAGCAGCTGCTTTCCTAGCCAATCAATACAATTTTTTTGGATCTGGGCAGGGTTAAAAATAGGAAGTCCTAGGCAAGCCTTTTTAAGGTCAGCGGATGGGATCTTGGTGGCGAGTAAAGAATTTACGGCATAAGGACACAAATGTCTTGATGACAAAAACATGACTCAAATAAACAAGTATCAGCTTCATGTTTTTTCATATCCTAATATCTGTTTTGGTCAATATAATGATGCAAATGTTCTCTGACTAAAGTGCATGCTTTTATCAATCTAGAACAAACAAATTCATTGAATGACACATGTAACTTCTAAGAAAGCAGAACTACAATGACACCAATACAATACCATATGACATGCTGATACATCGGCACAGCTATATTGAGTTTCTTGACTGAGCCAGAGCAATTACTGCTATTGTTGGTTTAAGAACGACAGGAAGGCTGAAGGTTGAACGATGACTCACAATCTCAGCAGTTCTCAATGCATTTTAAACAGCACCAGAGAGCACCGATTCTATTTAAATATCAAAAGCATAATACTATGACTGAAATTTCCAGGGCAACAGTAACAAAATCCTACATATGCTAATTGAGGACGTCAAGTACACATCTTTTTTTTTCCTTTTAAAGAATGGGTACAAATGTTGTCCAAGTTCTAAAAGGTAAAAATAGTGTAGTGACATAAATGCCGAGTACAGACTCGCACGTCACTGCGTGATAATGCACATTTCCAAAAAAAGAAAACATAATTGCCTCATTTCCATTCAAGTATATATTCCAACAAAACAAAAAAATGTTCAACCATGTAGTAAAACGAGCTATTAATTCCTAAGCAAAGCAAAAGGCGTTACAACAGACATGCTAAAGGGCATGGTCGTGTTTCAACTCATAGGACTCACCCGTCTGCGACAGAAGGGCAGACTTTGAGCTATGATGTTGATGCTGAAGATCTTGAGGACCTTCTGAGGGGGTATAGGCTCCTTGGTGACTTCCTTGGGGTCAGCCAGCTCCAGTGCCTGGCTCTCCGGGGGAGCCTGGGGAGCCTTCTCCTTGCCCGAGGATCTGGTCATCTTTCTCCTCGAGCCGGATGAAAAACGAGGAATAGGGCAATGCCGCAGCATTGCAAACCCAAGGCTAATAGGTCATATCCCAGAAGAAGAAAACTTGCGGCAGTTACTCAGTGCCTGAATAACTGAACTTGCCCAGAATCCAAATCACAAGAGCTTTAAGAGACACAACAGTTCTAAGTGTTCACACCAAGCTTGCTGCCCTGGATTGTGGCCCCTTTTAAAATATCAGAGGGTCTGATGTCATTAGTGAGTGAGTGTGCTGGGCCTAGCAGCAGCTGTCCTGTACTGAACTGCCCCCACACAACACACAAGCACATGAATCCTCTTCCCTGGCTAGTTTATCATGGAGCAACGAGGCCTCGGAGACCCACATGAGAGATACAAATGTACTCTTTTTACATTTGCAAACACTAAAGGTGCAAAAAATTCCAGAGACCAAAAAAAAAAAAAGGTCCACTGGCTTGTCCATAGAGTGTAAAAAGCATAAAGCACACAACTTACTTGAAAACAAAGCATCTTTTTCCTGGTCAACATATAGAATTACAAATAAACTAAATCTGTATGGGTGATAACAAGAACTCTGGAACTATTGGAGTAATTGGGGTTGATCTGTACAGACAATGACATTATGGTTAACGGCATAATTTTAACTTTCAGAATAAACGCCAAATGTAACGCCCTGAAAAGACTTGTTTATTGATGAGTTGCAAGGACACTATAGAGACAAAGTAGTTAAATTTGCATAAATGGGTCAACAACGGCCAGAAGCAGAAGAAAAGCCTCCAGCATCATTCAGAGGTATGCAAGCAGTTTGGATTCACCATAAAATATTATGATGAGGAAGGAGGATGGTGGACCAAAATGGAATATTATGCAGACACTGTGGCATGAGAAAGCAAGCAGTTTGATGTGGTAATACATCACCCAAGGCCACACACACCTGAGGCAAAAGCCTGGCAATCCGTCTGGTGTGCTAATGACAGAATACCAATATATATA
>CAIGQQ010038221.1:2152544-2199690 GCA_903798035.1 Danio albolineatus
CAAATAACATGCTCACAACATCCAATCAAATAAGAGGAGCCAAAAAAGCAATATGGTGTTTACGACTTCACAGAGAAGGTAGCATTCAAATACTTGAAAGCATAAACTATTTCTTGATTTTAAGACTATATATGCATGCCATTAACAAATAGTCGCATGCAAATTAAATTTTAGTGATAAGGCAGTGCTGGCCTGATCGGGCAAGACACGATTTTGTCTACTGTCCCGAGCATCTCTCACACTGTCCCCGGGCCAGCGGGCAGTTCTTATTGTTGAGCCCTGAGCAGTCGTGCTCCACATGGCATCTGACAACTACTAACATTTTAAAGGCTTGTAAATCTGGATTTCCTACAGAAAACAGCAGGTGTGTCTAAATCCAACCTTCATAATTCATTTAGCCATATAAACAAGTCTGTAATATGAAGTTAAACAACCCTTAAGTTCACCACTGAAATTAATAACTCAAAGTTGAGCAAGTCAGATGCTGTATATACTCCGTATCTTTGCAGAGTTTATTCATACAGTGAGTAATTCACAACAATAACACAATTTGATAAGGAGTAAATGTTTGGCCACAATATTATATCCTCTGCATCCAAGCAAGTGCTTCGCATTAAAGTGTGTTCTATAGTGAACGTGTTATCGGAAGGTAATTCAGACAAAGCACACTCAATACATTGTAACTATCATGTGACCAACAGTTGTTTTGTCTCGGGCACAAATGATCCATGTTTTTGGAAAAAACATTGTTCAATTGTACGATGTGCTTGTATGTGTATGTGTGCAGTTTTGTATACATGTATAAAAAAAGCAAACTGTTAAACTACCATAGGTTTGTAATGCCATCGCTACTCTATTGTACTATTATAAGTTGCTTCAGCTAAATGAATCAATGTAAATATTGTCTAGTAGATGTACACTTTGGAATTTTTCAGGATAATGTTAGTTAGTAAAGTTAGTATTTGTGAAATATTTTCTTTGTATTCTATTCAGTAACCTTGGTAAACAAACCTTTTTTTTTTTTTTACAGTGGAAGTCAGTAATAACCATCAATTGCTTTGTATACAACATTTTCTATATGTATTATTCTGTGTTCAGAAAAGTGAAAAAAAAGAAAAAAAGTTTGGAACAAGTGAAGGACAAGCAAAGTCTGATAAAGGTGTAGCTCATTGAAAAGTTTCTTTTAAAGGGTACATACATGACCCCTTTTTTTATATTTAATATAAGTCTTTTGTGTCAGCAGAATTTGTCTGTAAAGTTTCAGCTCAAAATACCCATCAGATTATTAATTATCGCTGCCTAAAGTCGTTCCATTATAGCTCTAAACAATTTTTTGTTGTTTTTTGCACTGGCCCTTTAAGAATAGTTCTCCCCGCCCACCGTTCCCGTCAGCGTGCCTCAATCTCCGCCCTCGGCTGCGTCAGACAGAAAGACTTAACAGGAACAGATGTAGCAGGAAGCAGATCTCACTACGTTTGAGAAATACAACAGTAAGAACTTTACCAGACTGTTTAATGTGTTTGTTAAGGAGTTGCAACGATGAGACACAGTTACAGAGTTCGTTCACGCACGCACGCACGAACGCACACACTCACACACACAGACAGCACGCACGTTGAGCTTTGCACTGCCTTCGCAAGCAAATGTGACAGGATACAGGTTAATATCCACTGCTGTATGGATATCTGTTATGTTAATGTACACAATAAACCTGATTTAATGTCAACAAACCGAGATTGAAGCGTCTTTTTTGCTGACACGCGGCTGTGCTGATGAAGTAAAGCTGAAGTAAATCGCTGTAGTTCATTACAAACATGCACTGTTTTAAACGTGTTAAACTTGTGAAACTCACTCTTGATCACATTCGATGATGATTAATGACCTTCGCGAACTGAACAGATCTTTTATTCCCGGTTGCTTTGTGCACGTCCTGTCTTGTTGATATGATTATACACGTTACTACAGAGACATGTTAATACGCAGCTGTCAATCAATTCGGTGGGCGGGGGGACCGCACTCCTACGTCAAGTTGCGGTCGATCTCAAAACCACTCCAATTGGTCCACCGTTTTTATGCTGTTAAACTGAAAAAAAAGGACTGGGTGTGTTTATATCACCCTAAAATGACCGTCTATACACTATAACTACACATATGACTGTCCAAACAGCTTAAAAAGTAGATTTTTCATCAAAGGTGCCCTTTAAGCAGACTGTAAAACAAATGCTACAACATTTGCAGTATTACTGGCAACCAAAATTTTAATTATTATAAAATGTACAAGTGCAGTGAAAGTGTAAAGCACAGTTGGAATTGTTAATTTATAGTGCACTTGTAAATTTGACCACATTACTGGAAACCAAAATAGTAATACCGTGCCCAGTATCACCGTAAATTTAGTGCCAGTAATACAGTCAATTTGACAGCATTTTTATTATTTATTATTAAGTGTTGAGAAGTAAATTAGGACACAGCCAAAGATAAATGTTTTCATAATCATTGCGTTTAAAACTGTATGGTGATCACCACTGAAAACTGCAAGTTATCATAGAACTGCAAAGCTACTTCATTTTTTTTTTTTTTAATAAAACCGTGAATGTTGCAGTCAGGCTAAGTTCTTCCATTCCTTTAAGATAATGAAATGCATTAGTATCTGCATTTTAGGAGCCCTAGAGCATATTCTGTTTGTTTCAGAGCTTCATTTTTAACATATTCTCTAGTGCAAAGTGCTTTTGTAAAACATAAAGTGGTCCTGTGAGGAAGAGACACCGGGTTTACTTGAATCAAATTGACCCGGGAGGGCCGATCTCATTTTTAGCCCTGCCCTAAAAACCCATAAGCCTCTGTCCTCTCACTTCATACAGACCCACATAAGCCTTCCCCTAATCTCATGGCGCACAACTATGTGCCGTATGTGCACTGCTGAGCTTCGGCCCGTTAGCATGACTGGCACAAAGTAATTGCTGGGAATGCCAGAAATGCAAGGGATTTAACCCTGGCTCCTGCAGAATGTCAGGCACAGCCTTCTGTTAGGAGGATTCCTTTATTCTGCTTGCCCGTCGCTTTTTAAATATAGCCCTCTTTAGGGCTGTTGGGGGAAGAAAATAGTGTCTGGAAAAGAAGAAAAGGGAATTTTCATTTGGGAGATCAAAAACTTCACACAAAAGAAAACAATCGCTTCTTTGGAGAAAATTAAACCAATCTAAGAAGAAAAGAGGCACAAAGCCAGAATATGTCATCAAAAAATACTCTTCCCTGTTTTTTTCCTGAAAAACGCTTTAGGACCCTTTGAGCGATTTATGTTCATACAATAAGCCAATACAAAGTTCAAAACTTTAAGTTATGAATGAAAACTTTAAGCTAATGAATAAAAATGAATGAAGAACGAATTTTTTTTAGATAAAAACCTGACAATATATATAGAATAGAAATGAATACTAAAATGGCATACGCACAATTCTAAAACAATGTTGGCAAAGTCTTTTAAACTAAGTAGTTCATGACCAAAAACATAGTACTAAACCAAGAGCTACATTAGCCACCCTTCTGACACTGTTAGACCTACTTTCCCCGTACTTTTATGGCCCGTTTCCACTGAGTGGTACAGTACGGTACGGGTCGGTACGAGTCACCTTTATCAGGCTTGCGTTTCCACTGCAAAAGGGTACTCTTTTGGTGGGCGTGGTGTATGACAGAAAGTTTGTCGACGTCATTTTCGCTCGAGGAAATGTTTACAGTAAAGCTTTATGGGTCGTTCAAAAATCATACGAGAAGCACTTCTCACAAAACAGATGCTTTATTATACACATAAACAATGGTGTATAAATGTTCATTACTGACTGAACATGATCTGATTATAACTGCAGATCAATGATGCGAAATAGCCTACGGTCCGCGATTATATCAAATAAATAAATAAATGCAGCACATATGAACACATACAGCCCCACACAGTCTCCAATGTTACCAAATTACAGAAAAACTACACACAGCAGACATGTATGCCTTATTTAGGTTCAAAAACAATACGAAATAGAGCCCCGTCTGTGCAAACCTCTCATCTGTATCTTTAATCTTCACCAGTACATGTAGCCTCTCCGTCATTATTCTCTCGTTAGAGAGAAACTCCGTCATTCCCAGTTTATAATATTCCAGGTTAAGATCTTTGTTATTTCAAACATTGACGCGCACGCGGGCACAAGCGAGAAGCGAAACCTCGCTTATGGGCTCGTAACCCATAAGAATCTGCTCTTCTCTCGGCTGTGTGGCCGTTCAAGAAGACGACAAGGTTTGTTTGAGCTTGTGTCAACCATGGCTCGTTATTATATGCTGATATTATTTCGGAGCATTGTCTCTCGGCTGTGTATTAAACATGGCGGGTCCTTTGTTTTCATACTGCTTGTTGCGTGAGCAAATGACGTATCTCTGTAAGCTAATGGCGTTCAGCTGCGCGTCTAGCTTCACCTTACGGCACCCTTTCTGGGTTTGGTACCCTTTCGAAAGGGTGACCAAAAAGGGGTATGGTATGGTTCAGTTCAGTACGCTTTTAGACAGTGGAAACGGCCTTAAAAGCGTACCGAACCGTACCGTACCGTACCACTCAGTGGAAACGGGCCATTAGTGTATGAACAAATCCATGTACTTTAAATACCTAAAAATTAAACACTTAGTCAAGAAAAAATATCAATAAAGTATCATGGGGCATTTCTTGAAGTCACAAGAGTAATCTTAAAAACCAGATTACACTCTTAAATGACAACATGTACTGCAGACATATTTGTTCATACACAATACATACACAAACTCTGATGAGCCGTTGCTCCACTGACAGTGAGCACTGTAAAAAAATAAATAAATAAATAAATAAATGAATAATAATAATAATAATAATAATAATAATAATAATAATAATAATAATAATGTGTACAATTTGCAGTACCAAAAACAGCAACTGTGGTTGCCAGTATTACATCGTTAAATATACGGTACAAACCATAAAGGTAATTTCTCATTTTTACAGTAAACAACCATATTTCATTAATTTATAGAGGTAATGTCTGTATTTTGAATTATCAACATCTACACATATTTTGTTAAACAGATACGTTAATAGCCATATGCAGGTGGTGATGAGAAAGTTACATAATGAACCAATGCTCATCACAAACAACTTTTCCCACAAGCAGAAAAGTGTATCAGTGAAAGAAGGTGCTCGGTGTAATCCACACACCTACTAAACACCAGTATGGTAACACGCATAAAATTAGTCATGAAATAAACATTGCTTATCAACATTAGATGTAACAATAAATGTAAAATCTCTAATATACATAACTAATGGGTAGGGCCAGACGGAATCTGCAGACATTTTTTGCTATTTCTGTGCAAAATTTTGTTAAAAATCTGCGGATTTATGCGGAATGATTTTGGGAGTATCATAACTAAAAACTTAATATATAAAAAAAAGTAATACCTTTTTAACTTTTATTTAATGTTTGAATTGTGAATCCAATTAGATCCACTTATTTGGTAAACAAAGCAAGTCTCTCGTTTAATATATCTACTAAATAACAGAAATAATTACTTTACAAACGATATTGTAAATAATATGAATATTTTCGTATTAGTCAGGAATATTACTGAAATTAATTTAAAAAAAATATTTAAAAGAATAAATATACATTTACACACATTTACAAAAGTATATAAACAGAATCAATGATAGGCTAAAAATCTGCAGAAATCTGCGGAATTCTGCGCGCACAGATTCCGTGTGGGCCTACTGATGGGGAAACAACTAAAAAGATCCATAGTAATGTCAACAAAAAGCATAAAAAGTGATGTGCCATGCAGGGAATTCTGGGAAAGTCAACTTATGGTTATTCACCGCATATTAAGGAAGCATACTGTTAGCCAGGTTACAAATTTTTATTGTAGCATTTTACTGTTGAAAATCACAGCTATTTTTCTCTTTTTACGGTGAGTCAGTCCATAATTTATGCATGAGCAGGACTGGGTCAAATTAATGAGATCTGCTCTCAATATAAACATGGCACTGAAGTAACACCACTGTTACCAACAAAAGATGACATGCATGCGAGATGAGTGGAAATTGAACATCATAAAAATATAAATAATTGATACAGTTAGGCTTTAATTGGTTTTAAACCTGGAATTGAAATTAAAAGAAATAGAAAAATAAATAAATGAATAAATAAAAAATAAAAAATTTTCTTGCTTCATTTTGAGTGATAAATCATTGGGGCATTTCTTTGACAAGCTTAACTAATTTGGGCTTTCCCCTTGTTATGGCAATAAATCTATTTCTAATAAATCTATTAGTTTGATTGGTGAAAAATACAGCCCTTCTGCATTAGGCCAACCTCTTTCACACAACTCAAAGTACCAAGATAAAAGAAAAACAATGCACGCTCTTCCTCTACAGCGCTAAAACAGAATAAATAATCAGAGACTATTGTGTGTGAGAGCATGAAAACAAACACAGCACAGCTATAACACGCAGACCAGGCCAAAAGCCTGCAGTCGACTCATTTGAGAGTAAAACAACCAAATGAGCGATTAAAAATTCAAATGCTCATGAATCATTTATGCCTGAGATGCTTGAGGGAAAAAAAGTCTTCACAAGGTTATTCAGGGACAGGTTTTTTTGACAATGGCGCATTTAGAACAAAAGGCGATCCTCCAGTGAAGCTCTAAGACAAAAGTTTTCCACATGGACGGTCTGCAAGGGCATTTGAACACTCCACTGTTCATAAACCCATTGTAGGTTCTTAAAGATAATAGTTTGAGGATATTTAAATCATGTTTCCTTTATATATGGTGTTTAGTGCATGTTTAGCAAAGTTTAATAATAATAACTCAAAAAGCACGATTGAACAAAAACAGCACAAACTAATTCATGGAAAGCATAAAGTAAGGTTTTGTATTGCATTTCTCAAAGAAAACAGCAACATTTTCTGCATTTCAAGTTTTTACAAATCCTTTAGAACAAAAGCTTATGACAGACAACAAACAGGTGCTGTTTGCCTGACTATAACACATAAAAGACCACTTTCGAATATTCCTGAAGGCAAAATTTAATGCTAGTGTACACAGTTCACTTAATCTTGAAAACTGAATGATTATGAGAGTATATATATATAAAAAGATTTATTCTTTAACCTTTAGTACTGCATTCCTTTAATCACCATAATATTGTGAAATTATTCTGGTTTTGCCTACTGTAAAACTGAGACTTGTTTGTCTAGGCTGTAAATTAAAAGGTAGCAATATTGCCATGTAATTCCTAAATCATGTAAAGATCTTACGTATCATCAGGAGCCATGACTATTAATTTTGTTTTGCTTGTGTTGTTTTTTTTTTGTTGTTGTTGTTGGTTTACTCAAAGTGCCGACATCCATATCTTCATAATTGCACTATATGAATGACAAATATAAATGTTTCTGCTAAATTATTTTGTTTTAAAGTGTCACCAACATCTTGTTTTGCTTCATGATTTGCTGTAAATGATCAACATTTTCATTTTTGGTTGAACTATTCCTTAATTTTTTTTATTTTATTTTTTTGATGTATTTAATACACTTACTTGCCACTTTTTGTGGAAAGATTTATGGCATAATATTGACTAATGGCGATTTTTTTTTATTAGCACAAGTCACACTGTAAAATAAATAAATAAATAAATAGTGAGGCCCATTTTGGAAATTAAAACGTCAACATTTTACTGTAATCAGACTAAAAATAAGATTCAGATTGCCCATAACTCAGTCTCAAAGACCAGAGATATATCCAAAATACTATACAATTTGGAAGAGCAGCAGTTTAAGTGTACTGAATCAATACTATAGTCCTAGCTATATCAACCTAGAAAACAGCTAATTAAAATTCTGTCAGTCTTTGCTCATATACTGTAACTAAAGTAAATTAAGAAAATTATCAAAATCCTTGAAAAAAATTGAATAAAATTTGAGCTAGATTCTACAGGTCTAATCCATTTCAACGATTTCTGTCAAGCTAAAAGTGCTCCCACCACTCCACATGGATTATTCAAAAATGGTAAGACTAAAGCCACTTTTCCAGTATCGTGCTGAACCGTTCTAAGAACAGCCATCCACAGTTCCAGCTGTGAGTCCACATGAGCCTGGAACACAGCACAATTACAAACCGTACTTTCCACCACTTTAGGGTGGGAAAAGAAGAAGAAGAAGAAGAAGAAGAAGAAAAGAAAAAAGAAAAAAAAGAAAAGAAAAAAAAAGTAAATAGTAGGTAAATTTTCCTTTTGGGGTGAACTATCCCTTTAAGTGGACTATATTAGTGACCTAATATAGGAAAAAGTGAATGAGGCTGTGTGGACGATTTCAAATTACAGCCCATTAGTTCTGACACTAGAGGATGTTTTCACAGCTGGCTCAAATCTAGAACTGATTAACAGAGAGGACTGGGACTGTTGCTGGTAAAGCTGCTACAGTAACTTCACCTAGGACAGCTGTAACAGAGCATATGCATGTCAATACAGTCAGTTTTCACAATAAAATGCCTAATGTAGAATCAGATAACTCAAATACTAACTTGAAGTCTATGGTGGCCTCTTGTGTCTATGAGAGGAACTGCACCAAAAAAACTGCAAAATATCTCCTCAAATAAGTTTCCTTGGATGTATTTCAGGCACCTAATTTTCCAAAGTTTGGTGACATAAAATGTAAAATACTTGGGAAAACAGGTGAGCCTGGCCTTGCATCATTCCTGACGGACAATCTGTCTCATCAGCTCATTATCCAGAAAATATAGCATGCATTTTCCTCATTGCAACACCATCCAGTCACTCTTCACCTGTTCATCATCGTACTTTTACACTCCAGTGAGTCTGGAGCAGACGGGTGGGCTGATAATGCCAGGGCTGCCAGGCAACGTTTGGAAGGGTTTCCAGAAGAAGGTTCCAGCTCACAGGTACGAGGGGTGAAGCTGATTGCAAAGGCTCATCTGCCCATCCAGACATGATCTCAGAGCTCTCCTCGTGTCCTCACCTGTTCTGTCTGGTGGCAAAGACTTGCATATAAATGTGCTACGCTGCTACTATACGCTGCCTTATTTAATCAGAACACAAATTGCAATAACAGATTGAAAGTTGATTTTAAGTAACAGCTTTTAGGCACAAAAACAAACTGAAGAACCTTAAGATTGAAAACTAACACGGTTTATTATATATATATATATATATATATATATATATATATATATATATGCAGGTAGTTTTTAAAGTAGTCTGAAAATTGGTTAAATGGCAAAAAAAAAAAGTAAATATCTTTTGATTTGTGTCTTTGTTTAAATCTGCAGTATAATTGGCATGGTTTTGAATTTTCATATTTCATGCTCTCAATTCAACGATACTATGTTTTAAGGCGTTTCATGTATTTAACATCTGAATTTACATCACAATGCAAAGTTCACTTAAATTAACCAAAATATTTAAAAGCCTGGCATAGCTAGACAATTATACACTAGGGGTGTATTGGATCACAACCCACAGTTCAGAACGCACATGACCTGCAGATTAATAACTTTTTTGAACTTGTAGATTAATCCAACATTTATAATGTTGTAATGTTAGAGATGACCTCCCACATCCAATTCATGTGTATGAAAGCATTTTGGCTTCCCTGTAAAATATAATGATGACGGAAAAAGTTGTGGTGGAACCTACCAAAATGCTTTCTTTGGTCAGTTTTTGTGTCTTAGTGATTTCTGTCAATGTTTGTTTAGCCTGCATTAATGCATTCAGTGTAAAGCTGCACGATTAAACATTAAGATAAAAAAAAAAACTCAACATGAATGATAAATGATGATTTGCATGTTTATTAATCCTTTGCTGATCCAAAAATGGTCCGATCAGTGACTCAAACCGTTGTGTGATCTGTTACACCACTAATATACACACAAACACTACAAATATCTACAAATAATATCAATTATTCATCATTAATTACTTTTTACATTTTCTAAACAATAAATAACATTTTTGTTTAAAAAAAACTATTTCATTAAAACATTTTATAAGATTAAATAAATTTTAGTACTGTTGAGGCCCACTTGAAAGTCGGTTTGAAAGCTTAATAGGGGGCTAAAACCTACACTGCAATACTTTTTTTATATTTTAATATTTAAATGGCACAGTATTCCATTTATGCTACTAGAGGACATGGTTTTCACAACAAAAAAAGATTGGGTTTTTCATGACGCATCGTCTTCATTACATTGAAGGAATCCTGCAGAAATCAAGTTTATGAACAAGCTACAGAATTTGAAGCTTATTATCATGGTAGTGTGTAGCAAAGTAAGGCTGAAACCCATTGAAGCAAAATGAGAACACTGCAGTAACATGAGCGTGACAGCACAAAAAAAAAAAAAAAAAAAAAAAAAAACAGAACTTTTATTAATGTCACTGTCAATCACGTGAAGAAACAGCCATGTTTTATCATACTAAGCACATTTGAATATTTTGTTATAATGC
The DNA here is from genome assembly GCA_903798035.1 of Danio albolineatus. NCBI lineage: Eukaryota > Metazoa > Chordata > Actinopteri > Cypriniformes > Danionidae > Danio > Danio albolineatus. Next base: position 2,163,070 of record CAIGQQ010038221.1, read on the forward strand.
AGCTCTGTGCAGTATAATAGAAGCACAACATATTAATGCGTCTTTGACATTTCTTGGTTCTCTATAAAACCAAACCAGAAATCGAGGGTGTGTGATGTCATTAGCATGGCCACACAGGACTTGGCCTGTCTGACTAGTTAAAGCAGCTTTTTCCCCTCTGCATTTTAAACATTTGTGAGCAAAATATACAACACTCTTCTTACAAAAAATACATATATATAATTATTATTATTACTATTTTATTTTATTTTTTTGCTTGTAATGAATTAAATTTTAAATAGGTTTCAACCATTAGCGATTTGCCTTATTGAAACAGGGTTGCAACACCTTTTTGAGGTATAAGATCACAGTCCTGTACAAACGACCCTGACACTGAATATAAAAATGACAGGATATTCAAATAAGCCGGCAGTGCAGAGCGCTGTAGATTATAGATGCATGAAGCTGTGGGAGTGTAAAGCTTGTGTTCGTTTCCTTCACTTCTGTCTGCTGAATGACACTCAGATCCTTGAAGAAGAGTTTAGAGTACATGAATCAGTGCGATAGCTTCAAAACTGTTCTACAGAAGTCAAAAGATCAAAACTATAAATATGAATGAAACAGACCCTCCAAGCAGAAGAATAAAACAACTCTACTGAGTACACAATGGCGGACCAGCACAATCTTTCTCTGCTGAACACTTCACTCAACAGTTTACAAAGAAGAGACAATTATCTTTTGGATGGTGGTAAAATTATATCTCACTTGAAGTATTTGCCAACTTCGTAAGCATCCTCAATGAAAATATATATCTCAAAACAGCAATTCAGTGTGCAGGAGAAATTCCTCCATTCTTGTTAATGCACAAGGGACGACTGTGAAGAGCCTTTGACCTCTGGCTTTGCTGCACTCGACAGTTTTCCCCAAGACAGGTGCCCACTGTACTGCAGTGTCCATAAGCTTGCATATGTGACTGAGCATTTTTACATGGACATCAATACTCCAATACTGTAATACGAGTAAGACAATATCCTAATTAAGAGTCTACATAGTAAACATCTATTTTTGACTACCTTAATCTGATTAAGTCATAATCAAACTAAACGGAAATCTAATTAAGATATGGTATTCCTATATTAGTCACAATATTAAAGTCCAGTAGACATGTAAACGCCTTAAACTTTACCATTTTATAGTACTTTGCTACATTTTGCAACAGGAAGAAGACACAGCAGTTGTCATGTAAACAAATGAGAATGGCTTCAAGCAAGAGTGCTTTTTTGGTGCGAGTGGGAAACGACTACGCCGAGAATTCTAGAAGATAAGGATATTATGAAGTGCCTTGACTTTGAAGTGACTGTCGCAGGGGCACAAAGGGAAAGGTAGTGAATGGAATGGCAGAAGAGGCCTGTTGCTTGAGAATTTGTATCCACTGTCATCTGTTTGCATGCCCAGTGTGAGAAATTAACAGCAGTTGAACTTTTGTTGAAACAGTTGAACACTTGAAAAACGAAAAATCACATATGGCCCGATGACGAATACAAGTTTGCATGAAACGCTGGAGGAAACTAGCATTGAACATAGACTTAATGGAATTATTTGAATTATATACATACAGAAGACATGTAAAATGGGAACATGAAAGGAACATTCAAAAAGGAACTCGCAATATTTTAATATAATTGTCTTACTCAGATTAAGGCAAATAATTTGATTATTGATGTTCATGCAGTTAATATGCAGCAATAGAATGGAATGATTACCTGCAGTTTTCTATTAGATCAAATGTGATAGTATAACCCGAAAAACCATATAACCCTATCCATAATTTAAAGACGAAACACGTAAATCAATAATTTTTTAATGCTTAAGTTCAATTTGTTAGGCAAACTCTGCTGTTTCCAATTCTTCCATACTGTGTATTTCACATACTTTTGCACGTTCCAAGCACACACATCATTTTTTGTATTACTAGTTTCATATTAAAACTATTAGTGGTTTTAAAAAACTTTTTTAAAAGGCTGATGACAATATCTTGTAAAGTAGGGTAGCTGATGTAATTGTGTTGTTATGTAATTTTAATAAACAATAACATTTGAATTAAATTAAATTTGAATTACATTTCAAATAGACACACTTTCCAAATGCATAAAGTAAAGCAAAAAAAAACTCTCCTACATAATTGTTAGGGACACAAATGCACACTTTATAAGTTCTCACAGCAGGATCGGTCTAAGTTTGTAAGGATTGTAGACTTAAATGTTTATCAAACATTTGTATACAATAAATAAATATGTATTTGTTGAATGCTGATGGCAATCCAAGTATTGTTACTAATTAATGAAATCAATATAATACTTTTGTATACATTTTAGCTACTTTAACAGTAACAGTGTTCCGCCTGTTTATTAGATAGACTTGTATAACATTGGCAAATGACAGAACTGATTGACAACAGCTAGCAAAAGAAAGAATGTGAGTACAGTGTGCTTAATCACAGTCTTGGCAAAATAAAAGTACCACCTTAACACATCCGCCAAACAGAAAAACAAGTATCTCCAAATACATCGACATGGCGAATTGTCGACCACTAATAAATATTTTGCTTAATTTATAGAATTACATTTCTAATTTGTTTGTGCAGAAATCAGGACAATGAGAAAATACAGAAAGCATAAATAAATAAATAAATAAATAAATAAATAAATAAATAAATAAATATACACATGATGTTTGTTAAAAAATAAATAAATAACGTGATTGTAGGTGTGAGGGTTGACCATTTTCTATACACACTTCAACATAAGATGCATCTTTTAAAACTATAGTCCAATAATAGAAGCAAACTTTCAAATTCGCTGATTAAAATTATGCTGAAATACAAATAAAAATTTTTTTTAAAATGCCATAATAATAACAATAATAATAATAATAATAAACAAAAAGCTAATTCAAATTCACCATGTTGAAATAATCTCACCTGTGCTCTTGTGTGGGAGAAAGCATCTACATATGGAAATGTGGCATGTACTGCCAGCAAGATTACAGACGCTGATCACATACATACAGATGAAGCTTCTATCCTTAAACTTGTTTACTCGATGTAAATCTACAATCTGCCAAATGTTTCTGTTGGCCCTTCAACTGATATCATGTAAACATGTAAATATATTCATAAAGCGATTAAAAACACTGCTGAAACTGAAAACACTACATTGTTGAAATCTGTAGCATCATTAGTATCAAGATAATCTATTCAGCACATTTAAATTTTTATTTGAAATTGGTTTCATTTTCATATTTCAAACTTTCATTGTTAATTGTTTAATGAATGAACTATACCATTAAAAAAAGGGACATATGAAAGCCACATAAAAATAAAACAAGCATGCATGAAACTTAAGCAAGCCTCGTGCACATGAACATATTTAGCATGCCATGAGCTCAGTGATCAGTCTTCATCCCACACACGCATGGCAGTAATTCGCAGTAATTCACAGCTCTTCACATGATGCCTGTACCCTAGACATGCCATACGCAGCTTCCCTTACAGTGTGACAGTCACCTACACGTGTGTGCAGGAACAGGTTAAAACTAATGAGCCCTGCTGTCCAATCCATCATGTCCACTCGCTTTACATTCCTGATCATGACATGAAAGTCACTGCAGTGACAATCTAGGAAATGTTGGTTTTGAGCTTCACAGAACAGAATAACTACACAAAACCTTTGAATTGACATGTATGTCTTTAAGATATATAAATATAGTATAATAGTAATAATAATAATAATAATAATAATAATAATAATAATAATAATAAAGAGTTTTTTTATTATTACTACATTTGTACCATTTATATAAATAACCATTTATAGGCTGTATATTTAATTGGAAAAAAAAAGATATATAACCCCAAAAAGGATATTTTAACCATTTTTTCCTTCCAAATCAAACCACTGACACCAGACAGAGACCCAAAACAAAAACTAGTGTAATTAATCTTGCAATCGCGATGTCAGTTTGTGCGGTTATATGACGGGAAATAAATAACACGTACATTCTGGGAAGTTTTCTGATTTCTGTGCCACAAACAAAAACAAAAAAGATAATATCATATTGGAAGGAAAAATGTATTTCAATTAGAGATGCACTGATCGACTGGTCAAGGACTGGAATCAGCTAATTTTCGGTCTGTTAGCAGCAGCGTGCAAAGTGTTGTCATAGAGACATGCATGCTCACAAACATAGCCGAACAAATAACGTCATCAATGCTAAATTTTACCAGTGTGTAAAGCAGCTGATTGGGATTTGCAGCCACAGCCACCATGTTTTAAAACAAACTTGTGCTGTACTTTTCTGATCCGCGTGAACAGAGTTGTTTGATATGCAGTCTTGTCTGTGACGCGCAGATTGTTGCATGCTGACCTGCGCAGGCATGCATGAGGAGAACATTTGTACTGCTGGTGCTCCTCACCTGAACAGGTACTAAGCACCAGCAGCCTCTCCTCTCACATCAGCAGAAATGAAGCTCACTGAGAGACCGTTTCTCTGCGCTCAAGATGACATCTCTGCTTATTAATTATTAATTGACTAACACGACCTGTTAAACAGCTTTAAATTTGATTTAAGTCACATTAAACTTTTTCCAAGCTATATTTTTGGAACCACTTGAGGATCAATAAATGATGATTGAATTTAAATTGAGAAAAAAATAATAATTCTCAGGAAAACTCACCATCCATCTCACCTTTAAATCAACACCTGATAATATATATGTGATTACGTTTATTGGGTGTACAATAGATTAATCAGTACCATCATAGCAAAACAATTTTTTTTAATAAAATAGGGAAAGAATAGAGGGTATCAGTTTTTTTTTTTGCAGCATCTAATTTGAATATTTATTTATTCACTTTATTAATTATCTATCCCTAAAAAAGTATATAAAATACGGAAAAACATATTGTCCATTTTCACTAAGAAGCGGATAAAAACTTTTTTGTATATTTGGGTGTACGCGGTATATGTAGTAATTAATAAATGATAGCCCACAATGAGTAGACAAAATGGTAAAATCCTTATTATTTATATCACAGGAAATGGGAGACTATGAGAAAGTATCCTAGCATACACGGTCAATGTTATTATTATACGACACTACTAAGAATAAAGGACCAGTATATACAAATTTTACTGCCTGCGATCAACACACAGCTCCACACCAGCTTGATTTCAGACTGCAGTAAAGCAGACGGAGGTTCAGACAGAGCAGTGCCATATGACTGTGTGGTGTTGTGTCCCGAGAAAGGGCATAAATAATGAGACGTGTGTATGAAAGATTCAGAGAGCTCTTCCTGTGATGTAGCAGCTTCAGGCTCAGAGTCTGACAGATGGTGCCAGTCGCATGATCCCAGAGCGGGAAAGTGCCAGTGCTTTCCTGCTCTCACCTGGGACTAGGATAAAGTGGGTGTGTTTGGGCTTCCTGGCATAGTTAAAGTCAACACTTCTTTCAATACATACTGTAGAGAAAGATGGGTTAAAATGTGCCACTTTCCACTTAAGCTTCCCATATAGTTACAATATTAGTTGACTTTACTTAAAACGAGTAAACCAGTTGCTTTTAAAACACTTAGTTGACTGTAGTTGACTTAGTTAGTTGTAGTTGATAAAACAAATGAGCTATGCACATGCCACGATTACAAAATGAAGTCAAGTCAACTTAAAGTTCCAAGTTATAATGGGTTTCTCACTAAATAACTCAATTCAATTTTCAGGCAAGGGGTTTATACTCACTGTAAGTAAATCACTTTATACAGAGTGAGGGAAAATTAGGTACATTAATACAAGTTGCTTGAAGTGTATACCCATGAAGTAAGAAATTGGATGACTAACACAACTGACATAAACCCAAAAAACTTAATAAAAACAGGAAAGATATGAAGGAGAGCAGGAGATATACAGTACATTTAGAAATGAGATAAAACTCTAATATGTTATACAATGCTTTACTACCTGCCCCTCAAATAATGTTGTATAACTAAATGAACCACAAAATAATATATAACAAACTAAATAAAAGCTTTTATCCATTGGGATTCAGTTGGATCTGGAAAAGTAGACTATGGCATTACTGGTTAGGCACAAGGACGTTTTACAATTAAACAGCATCATTTTTGATACGGTATGTAACTAGGGCTTTGCGATTAAGAGAAAACTATAATTAACATATGATAAATTTGCAATTTAATCGAGCTCCAGTGAGAATTGCTCAAATTTACTGTAGTTCCTGATTGAAACCACAATGATTTTTAATTTTTAATAGAGAACTTAAAACAAGTTTTATGCCTAATAAGACAATAATAAACAAATAAATAATTGTATTAAACAAATATTAAACAAAAACTAAACCACAATGATGCAATCAATTTTTTTTTTTTTTTTGAAACCCTAAATGAAACCATGCTATTTAGTGAGAAATCTCAAATATATTTAAAATTAAATTATATTATGAACAGGCAAATTTTTTAAGTCTGTATTTATTTTTTTTCATTAATACCATTAAAGAAGTTACAAAAAAATTACCATGTTTTTGTTGACTTTGTTTTTCTGTTTTGTGCGAATTCATAAAAAATCCTATAAATAAAATTAAAAAAAGAAGAAAAAAAAAGAAAGAAATGTTACCATGGTAGTGAAGTTGTGACTGGTTTTATTGTAATTAACATGATCTAAATATCACGGAAGACCTATGGTTGATTTTAATTATAGCCAAAATAGTCAAAATAGTTAAATGTGTTTTTTGTAGAAAATTACTGTTTTAAGAGATAAAATATTATAAAAATATATATATAGAATATTATTTAGTCGTGAAATGTCTGATGACAAAGATATAATTAAATTTTAGTTTCAGAGAAAAAATAAAAACAAACATTTTTGATAATGTTTTACTTATATTGTCCGGCCCTTAATGTTATCTCTAATACCCAACAGCTTATATCATGTCAATTCTGAACTCAAAGCATACAATTGCAGTCATCTTCTCAAATCAGAATAAATTTTCAAAAAGTAGAGAAAAATCCAGCAATGCCTGCAAGTACAAGAAACATAACATGACTCCTCCAGTGTGAACAACACAGTAAACACCACGTTGAGTGGTTCTAAACACAGGTCAGAGGCCAGAGTGTTCCATGCTTCGGTAAACACTAGTCTGAGATCAGATCAAAAAAGTGGATCTTTTGAAGCTGCAATCACTTTCTGAAATCAGAGAGCGATTAAGTCCACCTCTTACTCCACTTGACGACAGTACAGGCTTAACATGCACTCATTTACCAGACACAACATGTCCATTTCATCTTCCCTTCTTTGAAAACCATCTGCAAACCCACACAAGCAGTTTAAATATACTGGCTGGCACACAGAAAATATGGTTTTCAGATGTGGATTTAGTCTTCAAAGAACCATACCGCCTTTAGCCAAGCATGTACATGTCACGCTATAAACTGTATAGACAAGCTAAGATCAATATCTCCAAACACTCAAACTGTATCTGCAGAAGTCGTTGCATGGCAAAACTCAAAGAGAACACACAAACCCAATAAATCATCGGTCATTAAAATTCCCTAAATGAAGTCTCGGATGGCAACAGTTTTAAAGAAAAACTGAGTTTGTTATTAGCAACACATTATTATAAAAATCTAATATAATATAATTTTCAAAAGGAACAAAAATATTTTAAGTGCCAAAAAAAGAGAAACAAAATGGTTGAATCATCCAGTTCCTGTGGACTTTAAACTACTTTGAGGCACAGCTCTAGTCACTCTTTATAACTGTCAGTTTACTCAAATACTTTCCAAAATATGTGCAAATGACACCAGCATTTAGAAAAGGAGGTTTTATTGGGCATGTTTTTGCAGCTGGCTCAATTTGCAGTTTTAATCCATTTGCCTGATGCAATAGTCTGTTTGAATTCATAAACCCCATGGCTTGGGTTCTGAAGAGGCTCATGGTTTTGCATAACACGTAAGAGTCTGCTTTCATCAATGAAATTTCCATTCTTATTGGAAACCTTGATTTATTTTGTTTTGTTCTGTCCAGAAAGAAGCCAGAAGATTCCAGTCAGCGAACTCTTACTGTAACTGCATATAAAAGTTGTTTTCATCACTTCCTGTCTTACCCTTGTGCCCACTTGATGTGTGGTTTGGTGCTGGTAATTCTGGTTTTTAGTTGTACTCCATTAGGGAGATTAAGAGATTTATTCTTTCTTTTTATTTTATTTTTATTTCTTTTATTGATGGTTTAGGAAGGGGAGTTAGGGAGGGACGTGTATTTTCTTTTGAGAATTAGGCAAATCAGAGGGTGAAAATATAAATTGTTTATTATTTTGGCCTTTTTATCTCCTGATGCAAAATTTTCCTATTTGCATGAAGTGAAAAAAACTTTAAACAGCATTTACATGTGATCTCTAATTCCAAGTTGCATCATCACCTTAGATAAGGTGTAATACGTCACTGTAAAAGAAGAAAAAGCTATTGGTTATTTTACTTAAATAAATAAAAAAAATTTAAAAAGGTGAGTAAACCTATATTGCCCTAAAATTGCCCAGTTCAATTTACTTTAATGAGAGTAAATGTATAATTCTACACAAAGTGGGTTTACTCCAGGTAAACTAATCACTTTTTAAAAGTGAGGTTTCAAAGCACAAGTTTTAGAAGCAATACTAATTACAAGACTACAGTACGACTGCACAATATATCATTTTAGCGTCTATCGCAATGTGCGTATCCGCAAGAGTTACAATCGCAAAGATATGCAATGTTGAGTCTGAATTATTGTGGAGCAGGAGCTACAGATATGTATTTAATCACTGTACGACAATTTGGATATTCGTAGAAATTCATAATGAATTTTTATTATTTATGCAAAAACAAATCTTACTTAGAATTTTTGTCTCCTTTTTAATCCAAATCTACATTTCAGAGTGAAACCTATATTTCACATACTGCACAGGCAGATAATTTAGCTTGTTTTGACTCATTTCTTCAGATGGTGAAAACAAAACATTATTTGTACTTTGTACTGTTTAAGAATGTTTTAATATTTACACTGGAAACAAGACAAAAAAAGCAAGAAAAGTTTTTTTTTTCCTATAGTATTTCTGTACTTCACAAACTATCAAATAGTGCTTTTCAAACCTGTGAAGCAGTATTCATACATCACAATATCACAGAAAAAAATATTGCAATATAATATTTTTCCAATATTGGGCAGCCCTAGACTACAGTCATTTAAAAATACATACATTACAAAAACAGGATTTGATTTTGTTTTTTTTTGTAAATTTGTTGAATTTTCAGTGTTTGGCTAGACACAGACTACAAACTGACTAAAATAGAATTGTACAAATTGTTATTCTGAAATTAAATCTGTAAATAACCCTTTTGGAATTGGAATACTTTATTTTCCCAACTGAATTTTTGCGAAAGTTACATAGTAATTTAAACAAACAAAATCTTAAATGCTTCAGTCCTCTAAAGTGACACAAATCAACTACTTTAAGAGAAAATAAACCAGGAAACTTTAAAAATGCTGCTAATCAGGAACAGAACAGTGCGTAAATACCATTTCAAGCTTAAAAGCAAAGAGGTCAAGTTTCACCTCCACTATGAAATGTTTGTTTACCTGCTTCCAAGTTCATTTATTCAGCCCTGCTGAATTCAACCTTGAGGTCAAGGCTCGACTTCAGGGACGTAAGACGAGACTGTGCTGCAGAACTGCTTTAGTCTGTTGTCTTACACTGCATGAGGGAATTCAATCATTACTGAGCTTAAATGCAAACACTATCAGTTACAGGATGTTGCTTTTGAACACAAATTTGGCATCAAAACCCTCAGCTACTTCCAAAGCCTTTTCAAGAGCTCAAAATTAGCATACTATGAAAAGCCCTCAAACAGAGAGAAAACACCCTGGTACAACATATTCTCAATGAATATATTTTGGAATGACCTCATTTACAATGGGTCAGCATTCCTTTAAGCTATTCATGAAATCTTGATTAGTCAAGGGGAGCTGGACATGAGCCAAAAATGTAAACCCATGAGTCTGGAAGTCATACTAGATCAAAAAATATGTTTTGACTTCAGTAGACCAGGCAAATGAAGGTCTTTGAAACTTTGAACAATTAGGCTGGTTCACCTGTTCATGCTAACACTTTGACAGACCAAAACCACATGCAGAATGTTTAATCTGGCAAAAATCAAGACGCAGCACTCCTGATGAAATGTCACATCTCAGAAAAGTCACAATAAAATGACAACACATACTTTGATGAAACTAGATTAAGTGTTAAACTTCTTAAAGGAGGTTCAAAACATTTGGATTCCACAGAGACAAATTAAATTCCATCCAATTCCATTACAATTATACAATTTTGTTATATAATTAACAGATTTTCTTCATTTTTCACAAGTAGAATAAAGTTAAAAATAAAACTCATGTCATACAGTTACTAAAATTAGTTACATTCAAGATTTCAAATAAGTAATTTGATTACTAATATGAAACTATTGATTACTAATATGAAACTAATATGATACAGACATGAATGCAGACCGTTTACCAACAAAGCTGGTGAAATGTGGCGCGACTATAAACATTTTAAAATGGTCACCATTATTATTTCAAGTTGCAATGAATGTTCATGACTAATATGATATGCAATGAATGTAAGATTTCAATTTGTTGTTTCAGATTTGAAGAAAATTATAATAAATGATTCATTAAACAAGCAAGGTCAAAAAACATGTTGAAAAGATTTCTTGCAAAAAAAAAACAAAAAAAACATAGGTTTAAGCTACTTTAAACATTTGTTTTAAATTGTTAAAAAACAGTGGCATACTCAAACAAGACTAACGTCCTATGCCAGGGATGCCTAAACGCCGTTCTGAAGGGTGTCCTGCAGAGTTTAGCTCCAACACACCTGCCAGGAACTTAGTATATTAGATAGAGCTTGATTAGCTAGTTCGGGTGTGTATAATTTGGGTTGGAGCTAAACTCCAGAGGGCCTCCAGGAACTTAGCTGTTTCTCAATGTGTTCTTCAGTGATCTTGTGTCCTTGTGTTCTCGTGTAACATCATCATCAACCGCCAAAGTTAAGTTCCAAAACTCAAGACTGCAAGAACAGAGAACGTGTAAAAGTTCCAGGATGCGTTCTTGATACTGAAGATGCACCAGTGCAGACTTGAGCAACCAACTCACTCTAGATGTCCCAGAAGTCATTGCAACTTAATAAATGAGGTGGGAAGCGCAGCATTTTATATAGATTTATTATTAAGTGATAAAACTTAATTATCTCAGGAGTTTCCGTAAATGAGAGGGTGAAAGTAAACATTACTATGAAAATCCAAATAAAGGCAAACACATTAAGGGTGTTTATTTGCTGAAATTCATATTACATATTTGTTTTATTTGTATAGTGCAAAGGACATTTGTAAGGTACATATATTGAAAAGGGGGAAAAAAATAAAAAAATTATTCGTTGTATAAATGCTGTAATGTTTAAATAATTTTGCGAAGGTCACGTGACCATCAGGAAGAATGCAGCATCTCATTTCTCGTAGGATGCATTCTGGTTTCTCACTGTCTGCCAAGTTTGTTCCTCTGAGGTGACCTGGCAAGGCCAGTCTTCACTAGTACGCAAGTCCATTTTATGCCCGCTTAGAACTGAGAAACAGCCCAAGTTTAGACACCACTGTTCTGTGCTAATGAGGGAGAGATAGTCTGATGAGACTTTCCCCTCTGATTCCATGTACAATGGTAGAACGTCAAAGTGTTTCTGCAGACCCTTTTTATGATGTGCAATTTTTTTTTTATTATTATTTTCTTTTTTTTACCATTAGAGGCTGGGTATATTCACATATTGCCACATAACCCTTTATAAAAGTGATTTTTGCATAAGACATGCCTAAAATGTTGCCTTTTAAACACTGAAAATATACTCTTTAAGCACTAATGAGCATTGCTAAAACTGGAAATTCTAGTTAAAATAGCCTATAAAATAGTTGCTTAAATCCAATGTTTTGGGGAATGGATGGGGAATAAACATTACAACCTACTACAATTTTATAATTCTTCCCAAACCTTGTCCTGGCCCCCCTAGTACCCTCTTATGATGCCCTAGTATGAACAGAGAAGGAAAGCCACTGCATTGGCCTATAAACAAAAAAAAAAAATATTAAATCAGAGGGTTAAAAAAATAAATAATAATAATAATAATAATAATAATAATACAATTATATATATATATATATATATATATATATATATATATAAAATTTATATTAAAAAATTATTATTTTATTATTCTAATTTTTAAATGCTGCACAATATTTCGCTACATTAGGCACACAAAGGGATCTTAAATCAAGTATGAATTGTTGTTGACTTGAGCTTGTATATTAATTAATTGCTAAATTAAATTTAACCATTGTCAAATTTAAGTTTATAATTTGCATTTATTTTTAAGAAAGTTTAAAGCATTTAGGCAGTTAACAAGCTTTAACAAAGAGAAATTAAACATATTTTTTATAGAGAAGAGTGTCAAGTGTCACTTTACACTTGATTTAAATATTTGGTAAAACTTACTAGTCAAACATAATTCATATTTTCCCTCTCATTTGTTTGTTTTCCCCCTGAAATTATAATAATTTATGCATTTACACTCCCTTATAAAATCACCTCAACATTCTGAAATAACTAATTCTTTACAAATTGAGTTAATCAATCCATCTGCTGAAATCCATTTCATACTGCAATACATAGCACTGGGAAAAAAATAAAATAAAAATAAAATAAATAAAAAAATAAATATATATATTACAATGTCATTTCTTTTCAATATTGTGCAGCCCTAATCTAAAACTTTTCAAGGTCAGCTAGTCTACCATTTTGACCTCATCCTGACTACATTAACAGCTTTTTAGGTTAAACTAACACGCCACAAAAAAAAAAAAAAAATTAAAATAAATTAAATAAGAAAATAAATAAAAAGAGAAACCCTCATACATCCTACAGAAAAAGCACACGGCAGACATAATTGCTCAGCGAACTTCAGCTCTGCTCAATCAGATAAACAGAAACAGATTCTCATTGAAACACACAGAAGCTTCAGAAGGCGGATGAGACGCTATCCTAACGCAGATGTGATCAGATGTTCTCTGGAGATTCACTCACCAGTAACAGCGCAACCTTCTTCATACTGCGATTCCCCATGGCAGCTCAGAGACTCTGCTCAGTCACGGAAACAAAACGCTGAGAGGATTTGCGGGTCGTTTTCTGTCAGTGCGAGGACAAGCGTGTCGACATCATGAGGATGAGGAGGGTCTTGCTTTCCCTCCCCTCGCCTCAATCTACACTCGTTTGTATTTTCTCTACTCAAAAACAGATTCGGTCTACTTTTGTTCAAGCTCACCATTAAAACAGACGGTTGATTGAAACCGTGTATGCTTAAATTATACACATTTGTTTACATTCTTAACAAAATATAGGTTAAGTGTGTCAGATACACAAACAAGTACATCATTAATTGCAAAATCACAACCATTGGCTAGAGAGCGTGTCAGTATGAGGGCAGTATTCCCTTTGACCAATCAGACTAGGTTTAGAGGTCATTTATGCGTGACCTAATCATCATGAAAACCACTGACTTCCACAGGAGAAAAACAAACAGCCCATTTTTAAAGGTTTGCAGCTTTTAAAATATTGTATTTGGTGACCAACAGAAGAAAAAAAACACAAACAGGTTTGGAACAAGAGTAAATGATGATAATGATAGAAACATTTTTGGATGAACTATCCCTTTAACTAAAGAATCATTGAAAAGCATGACCAAAGTTCTGATGTCATCATACACAATAAACATCACACAGTTCCTAGATCCAGTGTTCTCTCAAGCCCCGTTTACACTAGTACGTTTTCGTTTTAAAACGCATAAGTTTTGCTACGGTTACGCCATCCGTCCACACTACGCCGGAGTTTTCGAGGTGCGAAAACGGAGCATTTTAGAAACGCTGGAGAGGCCGTTTCTATTCTAAAACGCCGCCGCAGCGTCTCAGTGTAGACGGATATCTTTGAAAACAGAGGCGTGGCTGCTGAGATCCGTTACGTGATTGGGGCTTTGGGTCATTGCGTATCCTTTCCTTATTCATCAAGCGCACGTGGCTATAACGTCACCAGCAGACGGCAGACCAGCCTTCACTGTAAACACTGTATTTTAGATAGCCATGGATGTTTTATATTCATTGTTACTTTAAGTAACAACTCGACCTCGTCGTCTGTCCACAAAAAGACCTCTCTTGCTTTCTTTACCATCGCGTTCATCGTTCAACCAGCGTTTGTTGACTAACAATAACCAAATGCCGAGCGAGACACGTGCTTCCTGTTTTTACTTGAATGCGCATGCTCAAGAGTGCGCGAATGGTGCGCGAATGGTCACATGATATACGTTTCTGGTGGCGTGGTGAAGACGGAGATCTTTTAAGACGCTGGGTGAAACGTTAGTGTGGACGCGGATCGTTTTCATGCTAAAACGCCGTTTTAAAACTAAAACGCACTAGTGTAAACGGGGCCTCAGTGTCTAGTTCAGTAAACAATGCTATGCACAAACAATCTATGCATGTCACTTTCAGCATTTAGGAATGCAATGTACAATGTAATCACTTGAATTATTTTTAATAAACCGGCACAGGGTGATGGGGCAAAAGCAAAAAAAAACTATGTGCCTCAGTAAGCTTTGAGATACGATTTACTTTATGCGCATGTATTAATTCCAAGAGTGGTAATCTCAGGCCCCGTTTACACTAGTGCGTAAACGGCCTCTCCAGCGTTTCTAAAACGCTCCGTTTTCGCACCTCGAAAACTCCGGCGTAGTATGGACGGATGGCGTAACCGTAGCAAAACTTATGCGTTTTAAAACGAAAACGTACTAGTGTAAACGGGGCCTCAGAATAAAGACGTTATCGGAGCCATTTACATTTGGCGTCAAGTTTGTTTTTCTTTATGTGCAACAGATACAATGCTGGTGAAAGCAATCTGACGCATGCGCACACACGCTGCTCCTGTTCCTAGTGTGAATCCCGGTTGTTTACATGTATACCGATAAAATACGCTGTACTCATGCGCTGTTAAACCAGAGTAACAGTCTTTTGCTACTTTATGACACAAGGTGTTGGCATGCAGTGAGTTTTGCTAGTTGACAAAACTGAAATGTATTTATTATGAATATGATCTTATTTAGACTAAGCATGGCTGTGAAGCAGAAAGTAGGGATAAAGAGTCAGGTAAGACTACATTAATTCTCAGCCTTGAATCGAGTCTAAGATGAACAGATACTTCAATACAAAAAAAATGTTTTATAGAAAAAAGAAAAAAAAAAAAAGAAAAAAAAAAGAATTCTCTTATAGAATTGTCAAAATTATTATCCAAGCAAAAGATTTCTTGAGCAATTTTAGCATATCACTCCAGTTTTGTCTTTACATTGTTTTCCAGTTACACTTAGGATTAATTTCTGTTATTTATTTATAATAATTATTATGATTATTATTTTTATGATTAATATTATTATTATTATTATAAATATACATTTTTCAATAATTCCAATTTTGGTTGTCCATATTTTCCCCAAAGTTTCCCTAAAAAACAACAAACATTTTTTTTTAGAATCTACATGTTTAATGGTTCTTTTTTTATATATATTAACTAGGTGTAACCTTGCTACTATTTATCAGGCATGTGGGCATATATGGAGTGGTTCGCCAAGGGTGCTGTTCAAGCCTAAACAGGTAAAGAGATTTAAGTTCCACAGTTCAAATTGCAATTATATCCACAAAATAACGAAGTTTTTCTTAAATGTGACAATTAACCAACATCAGAATGAGACAGTTTTAAATTGAAATATTAAACTAAAATATCACATGTTGCTTCAAAGGAAAGTCATACGGTTCTGCTAAAAAGAAAAATATTTAATAGAGTATTATAAAATAAAAAAAGAACATAAATAAATCAAGGAACGTTTTGGGAATTCACCCTTTGACTCCAAGACCTTGAGTCAGCCAAGTGATCACAGAATGTCAGAATCAAAGGAGCACTTTCGTTTTGAAGTGATGAAACAAAAGCTAATCCAGACATGTCTTAATACAAGTCAAAATGTCAAATGATATTACTAAACCACCTTTGTTTGAAAGCCTACTTCTGTTTATGAATGAGAGCTCCTGCATTTATAAATTATGCAAGTAATAAAAAAATATTGAAATAAAAACAGAAGAGTAGTTGCAAAATTACAGTATTTCTATTTAGCTAATACAGCCAGCAGAGGGAGCCAAACACCAAGACTGAAAAAGTCAAGCCTATTACCTTCTGGCCCACATTTAAAGGGATAGTTCACACACAATATTAAATTGTCAGTATTTACTAACCCGCAGGTAGTTCCAAACCTTTATAAATTTCTTCTTGTGAGAACACAAGATATTCTGATGAAAGCTGAAAACCACCAACCATTGACTTTCATAACAGGAAAAACAAATACTTTAAACCTCAATGGTTACAGGTTTCCAGCATTTGTCATAATGTATTTTTTCATTTAACAGAAGAAAACTGAACATTAAAAGCAGAGTAAATTAAAAGAAATGTAATCTGCCTTTTAGTAAAATACTTATATTTTATGTCCTTCATTCTTATTTGTTTATTTAATTTTATTATTTTTGTTATGATTTTTCATCTGAGGATCGGGATATGAATGGTGGATATTATCATATTACTTGTATTATGTAACTGATACGTGTTGGCACTAACATCTGGAAAAACATCTGGAAAAAAATTTAAATAAAAGCTGAGTAAACGAGGACACCGTAGTTATTTTTGGGTGTACTATCGCTTTAACATCCAGTTTAAAAAATAACAACAACAAATAAAACTGCTCTCTTACCCCATTCGGTGAGCGTAAGCTTTGGCGATGTCGTCCAGAAGACTGGTCCATGTTATCATTATGGTCAGACACGCTGGTCCTGAGAGAAGGCGAATGGACGCCTTCCTCTCCTTCCTCCTCTTCGCCATCCTCCTCCTCCTCTTCCCTCTCACTCTCCTCTGAATGTTCAAACTCATCGCTGTCCTGGTCCATTTCCTCCTCACCCTCATTGTCCTCCTCAGGCCGGTCGTCGTCTTCCTCCGAACGAAGTCCTACCCCGACCTGTCCTTCCCTCCCACTGTTATTATTCTCCTCCTCCTCCTCGTTCTCCTCTTCTTCCTCACGATGCGGTCGCCTCCTCCTGCGCTGCTCCTGCTCCCAAAGCCACTGGGCGCCTTTTTCGTCTCCGTTCACCTCGCTCCTCCGCCCTCCTTCGTCCTCCACCGGCTCGCCTCCGGAAGGCCATGGCTGCTCGTCACCGTCCCGCTGCCGCTCTGGTCCACCCTCTTCTTCCTCCTCAGCTGGTTCTCTTCTCTGCTGCTGCGCCTCCTCCTGCTCCGGCTCCTCCAGAACCTGGTCCGGGTGCTCCGGCTGGGGCTGAGGTGTGCGGCCCGAGATGCTGTTACCTGCCCCCGCTGTTCCGGGCCTCGGTCTCTGCTGCTGGGCCGCCCTGCTGCCGCTGCCCCCCGACAGCAGATCCTGGTTCATTTCCAAAAGCCAGCTTGCTACCTCCTGCACCTTCGCTAGGCTGTCTGAGGAGGACAAGGACTTGGCATTCTGAAAGAGAGACAGAGAAAAGCATTATTTCGTATTAAATGACAAAAATTGTATTTCTTATTGAATACTACACAGTGTTTGTTATAAATGCTTAATTTTATGGTTAATATTATTTACATTACCTAGAAACAAAAAAACAACTGTAGTAAAAAAATAATAATACTAATAACAAAATTAATAAATAAAATAAAATACTATAATAAATATAAAATGACTATAAAATAAATAAATGAATAAATAAATTAAATTAAAAATAAAACAGTAGGAACACCTGAATGTGAACACACTAATGAAGTTGTGTTGTTTTGTGTTCACTAGGGCTGTGCGATTAATCAAAATCGCAATCGTGATTTGAAACGTTGGGATCTGCTAATGTCAAGAGGCTGCGATATGAAATATGCGATATGCAAATGCGTGACTGCCGCCTGTGTTTGACAGTCTTACTAGCCAATTGAGTGAGCACATTTTTATTCAGCCCAATCAGAATTGCTCAACTGGACTATGTGGAATGCCCGCAATAAAATAAACAGGAAAGCGCAGACAAGTGTGATGATGGCGTCTGCCGCTTCAGAAGCATTAATAGATGAATTCATATCAAAGAAAAACAGCACGTTGGAATTATGGGAATATTTTGGTTTTAAAGTCACAGAGACTGAACAAAAACAGGTAATTTGTAAAAGCTGTCGCAGAATTGTTACCACAGCACGAGGAAATACAACAACCAGCACCTATAAAAGCACCACAGGTGGCTCAATCTATTAGCAAGCAACAGCAAAGTACAACTTCGAAGTTGTTTGCAGCTGTTACACCATACGAAAAAACATCACAAAGGCAACTAACAACATAACTCACTACTGTTTGCTCCAGAGAATTATTGAGGTTTAATTTCTGAATATTTATATACAAATTTGAATACAAGTTAGTTAATATCTTCTCAGTTGCTTTAACACTCATAGCATTTTAGCAGTGAGAAGCTACGATACAGAATATTGAGCTGAAGCTTGTCTACAAAATTAAAATCGCAATGTTAAAAAAAAAAATTATAATTAAAAAAAAATTAAATTCAAATTCGATATTTTCCACAAATCGCACAGCCCTAGTGTTCCCTACTTTTTGCAGTTTGCTTCCCCCCCCATGCATTACCGACATGCAAACACATGGTGGCATTTGAAGGGACGAGGCGAGGAGCACAGATGCTAGGGACAATTCTGGAGATAATTGATAATATAATAACATTAATAATGGTGTTTTAGAATGGACAAATGCTTGTTTTGGTTATTCACACACATTCTTTTACCACCACATGATTTCTTATAACAAAAATCACATGACTTTATTGCGCATACTGGAATTTTTTCGGTAGTGTTTCAGTCATAGTTTATGTGCATCTTTTCTTATCAAAGAAAAGGCTTATTCTACTCAGTCATGCGCATGTTTTTTATTGCGCATACATTTTGAAAAATGCACATTTTGGCATTTCCATCAACCGTTTTTATGCACATATTCAAAATGCGCATAAAAATAGGTGGATGTAAAGGTAGCTACTCACAATATTTCAATTTTACATGAAGCATACAAGGCGAAGAGATAAATGAGGAAAATAACTACAATGCCATGAAGTACAACAAATTACACTATCATAAAAACATTACAAAAACAAAACCATAAGATAGCAAATAAAAAATTTTTTTTTATTGTTTTACAGACAAAATACTTTGCATGCTTATATGCAAAGAAAAAAATCCAGACATTTACACATTTCTGATATAGATTAACCATTTTAAATACCTAAAATAATGGGCAGTAATTAATATTCCTGCATAAACTCAGCTACTGAACAAAAATGTGTGTTTTTGTTTAGAAATAATGAATTTAAAATGTCAGAGCTCATATTAGAATAAAAAAAATAAAAATAAAAATATATTATCTAAAAAGAAAACGAATGACGTTTTGTTTTCCAAGTTTTCGGAAGTTTCTTTTTAATTTGGGGAATCAGATTTTTGTAATAGCAAGTAACAACCCAATATTTTTATGTTGTTTGTGCCGCTGCACTCAGATATAAGCAACAACATGGTAAGAAACGCCTATAACAGCTTCTGCTTTATGCCAACAGTTTAAGAGTAGTCTAAAGGTGAATTTTATAACAAAACAGGCGTGATATAAAAAAAGGAACAAGATTTTGCATTCAGTGTGTTCTGAATGTGAGGAACTCATTCTTTTATTCATGCCTGCGAAATAAAACAATGGACATTTGCATCTATGCTGGGAAAGATGCAATACGAGCATCCCTCAAACAATGGCCATCTCTCCTGCTTGGCAGCTGATTGTCTAAAACCAGGCTTGGCTTGAAAACCACAGCAACAGTATCACCTCAACACATGCAAACAAACATTCAACGCTTTTGCCAAGTCTCTATTTTTATGGTTTTCTTCAAATAAATTCAAACAAAATCCAATTTTAAAAAGATCTAGTGCCTTGTTAAATGCTAAATGTTAAATGCATATCTTGTAAAATAATAAATACATATACATTTACACATATACAGATACTTTTATTCGGTAAGGATGCAGTAAACAGGTTTCATTGGTTAATGTTTTTATTAACATGATCTAACACTCTGAAAACTAGACTGACAGTTTCAATTTCCTAGAACTGCTATGTTAAGCTGCTTTGACAGAATCTACATTGTAAAAGGGCTATAGAAATAAAGATAAACTGAATAATAATGAAGAGAATTTCTTCAATTATATCCAACATTTACTAAAACATTACTAATAACTAGGGTCAGATAGAATCTGCAGACATTTTGTCATTTCTGCAGTGTTTTGTTAAAAATATGCGGATTTATGTGGAACGATTTTTGGAGTATCATAACCAAAACAATATATAAAATAAAAAGTAATACCTTTTAAACTTTTATTTAATGTTTACAATGCGAATCAATTAGATCCACTTTATTTGGTAAACAAAGCAAGTCTCTCATATAAAATCTCTACTAAAAGACAGAAAAATGTATTTACAAACTGTATTGTAAATAAATTATATGAATATTTTCATATTAATCAATATTATTACTGAAATTAATTTGAAAACTGAATAAATATACATTTACACCAGTAAATAGACAATCAACGATGGGCTGCAAATCTGCACGTGCAGATTCCGTGTGGCCCTACTAATAACCCATTTCAAGCTTTTTAACATTAGTTAACGAGTTAAACTAACAATAAACAAATATTTCTATAACATTTTTTTACAATGTTTTAACAATGTTTTGTTCATTGTATGCTCATGTTAGCAAATACATAAACATCAATAAAACCTTACTGTAAAATGTTACCAGTAATCTTTGATATCACAAAAATAAACTGAAAATATATTTAAAAAAATTTTCTTTAGCATATAATTGCAGAAATAGTCAACATACAGCAAGATAATTTATATTTAAAAGTAAATTATTTTTTACTCAAATAACTGGGGGAATATTTAATTCAGTACATCCACTGTTCAAGTAGGATTCAATTTAGATTACAGAAACACCAGTGTGACCGAGGAATAAACACATTCTGTGACTGCTACAAAACACCAGAAGGGGGCGTCACTTTCAAACAGAGCAGTTTACGCAGAATGGTTTAGTTTCCAGACACACTCCACTTGTCTGCTGCAGAATGTACACAATAATATCTGGTTACAGTAAGGACGGCCCAGCACTGAGTTTTTTTGTTTTTTTTTTTTGTCTATTGGCAGAGCTGTAATAATTAGCCTAATATTTTACTGACAACATACAATGTTTTTGTTTTGGGGCATGTGGTTTTAGCATCCACATAAATGCTTGCAAGGCAGATCTAAAAACAAACAAACAAAATTCCATATTAAAACTTTAAACAAAAACGTATGCTAACTTCAGGGGAAAAAACAAACAGACCAATGAAAGACAGCAGATAACAGTTGGAGCGAAAGCAGGGATGAGCTGTGTAATCCAATCAGAAGCAAGAGAGCACGTGCGTTTGATAGAGACCTGATTAAGATAATGGAGTGCACACAGATGGGCAGACACGCAAGAGATGAGGCTGATTACACAAAGGCTGTTGTGAGCATGCATATAAACTTCTTCAAGAGACGTTACCAAAGGCCTCAAAACTAAGTGAATTAAAAGACGACATGAAACTAATACTCTGTTGGTTCTTGAACATAATTAACCAGCACAAAAGCAGTTTTTTGCTGCTATTATAATGGTTCTGCAACAAGATTTAGCATTTTTTCAGCAAGTACTTAAAAGGAATGCAAGTCATAACACCGGATATAAACAATCTCTATAACAGAGTATATACAGAAATAATGGAGGTAAATTTAATACCTTCAAGACTTTCCATCCATTAAAGACCTCATCGCCAGTTTTATCCGTGACTCCTAACATTAACAATATATTTATTTTAAGACGGTTTGATCAATAAAATTGGAAAATTGACAATAATTCTTTGTTTTTGTTAGTATGAATATCGGTTTCTGTGATAATGCAGCAGTCAGTGAGCATGGACATAACACTAAAACCATCAGTATTGCATAAACCATACAGAAGAACCAGCGTATGCAAGGATTAATATCCCTTTAAAAAAAAAAGAAAAAAGTCCTCTTGGACAAATATTTGTAAATAATATAAATATGATACAAAATTAATACCTCAGTAAACGTCACATTTCAATTCTCTAAAGTGCCTTAATTTTTATCTCATTGATTTGGAAACTTTTAATACTTCATGACCCCACATACACCTAATTTTTCTAGATAATACCTAAATATATCTAGATGGCTCTAATAATTAACATTTTATTGTATGAAAGTAGGCAAGTAACCGAACCAATACTGTTACACACTGTCTTAAGGAACTCAATGGTGACTAAAAGTACAAATGTGCACAAATAATGTCAATGTACATTAGGGATGGGTGATATGATCTATATCATATTTTCTGGTAGTTATTGCAATAACTAATGACAATAACGTTCCCACAGAGACAAAGAAAATCCTGTCTCTTTATAAGTAATAGGCTTTCTTTTTACAATAAATAAATACATACGTTTAAAAACATTGTATCGTGTTTACATCTCAACGCCCTATTTCATTTATACTGGACACCAGAGGATGCCCTGAAGGGGCTACAGCTCTGTAGTTTAGTTCCAACCGTGCTTACCTGTAGGTTTCAAACAAGCCTGAAGGACTCAATTAATTTGATCAAGTGTTTAATTAGGGTTGAAGATAAACTGCTGCGCTGTGGCCCTCCTGGTACTGGATTTGACACCTGTGTACTAGCGCATAAAAACACCGCATATGCAATACACAACTAATGCTGCAGTCACATTAAAGTTTGAGCATGCAAAACTACAGCACGCACAGCACTGCGAAAAGGGGTGGGATTAAACAAGATAATTAGACGTTTAAAAAGAGAGCGATTGGTCCATATTAAAAAAAAAATTAATCTTCAATTGGTCTTACGCATTTCACACGATGCAGTTTCGCAGGTCAGAGTTCACCATGCTTGAACTTTGCACCGCAACAAATCGCAAAACTTGTCACACGAGCTTGCGTTTCCGGTCTGACGCATTCACGTGCACAGACTTATGTGATGGTGAGATGGCCATCGTTTTATTTTGTGCACTTACGATTTTTTTTTTTAAATTGCCAGAAAAGTCAGTGTTTGTTTTCTCTCCCTCTTTTGTTTTTTTACTTCGCAGCTTTCATCATTTTCACACAAATGTCATGGCCCCAGAATATTTAGTTTGAACACCTACATCCAGATCAGATTAAGAGCGGGGATCAAAAAGCTTTTGAAGAAACTTGACAGAATAGTGTGTAACACCAAAAGGTCACAGACTAATTTACGTATTTGTGGATTAGAATAAGTTATGCAAATGTTACTCATGTCAATCAGGACTTAAGGAGTTAAAGACAAAAATGTATGAGGAGTTAGACATAAATGTACATTTGAAGAGATACACAATGCTTGATTATATTTAGCGCTGCAACAACGGATCGATTAAAATCTATTACTAAAAGCATTAGCAACAAAAAAAATTCATAATCGATTGGTCACGTCACGAAGACGTTTGATTAAATAAACTTGAGTTAAGCACGAAACAGGGTGAACGCAATAAACACACTAAATAAAAAACACTAAATAAAAAAAAAAGTGACTGGAGCACCACAGCAATGATCCAGCACCTGAAACAAACATGTTTGAGTCTTTGATGAGGAGGAGGGGAGCAACAGTAGGGCAAATCACTACAGAATCATACTTGTTACGTTTTGAAGTGAGAAACATAATATTCCAGGTGTTGGTATTTACTTGTTATCCAGCTTGACAAGCATGACGTGAAAAATTAAAACTTGGCTTTAGCACATTAGCTGGCACTGAGCTAGAGAAAGACACATCATATCACTATTATGCAGCGTTTTTAACCATGTGAAAAGAACCGGCAAACCATGTTTTAGACATGTGAATTCACACAAGTACTAGTGAAACAATACATTTAGAGTTTGTAAAACACACAAGAAAAACACGGAGTGAATACACGTAACAATAGGGAAAGTCACAAAGTTCAGTCTTGCTTGCATGCATTTTGGGAGCAACTGATGAAATTACGTGCTGAATCCTGCGCGTTCTGCTTTTATGAATGAGGCATGCAAGCAGCCGCAAGTAAACATGGCGATGCCCATCTCAAGTTATAGAGCAATACATCACGATCAAGAGGCTTTTAAACAACAACAACAAAAAAAAAAAAAAAACACACGTTTTTGTGAATTGGAATATCGAAGTTGATGATATGATGAGCAAGCGTGAGAATATTTTGTATTAAAACAGAAAAGCATAATAAAAGGGATACATCCGTCATACAGCATATTGTAGCTGCGGTGTGTCACGTGACAAACATGACATGTCACCACAGAAACATTAAGGGTGAACAAAACTCACTCCCGGATAATGATCGCCTAACAAAACTCACTCCTGGGGCCAGATAGAATCTTTTAAACTCACCAATGAAAGAGTTTATAACAGAAGTAAAGCAGCGGTGGCATAGTTACTTTGCACTGGAAGACTAAAGACACGCTATTTATTGCCACATCAGCAACTTATGGCTATTTCATGGCTAAATGGGTATACATTAAAAAAAAAAAAAAAAAAATATTGCATGATAAAAACAAATTCATATTATAATAAAAAGTTACTTAGATAAATACATAAAATATAAATAAGTAAAATTCACACAAAAATATATTCAAAGTTAAATATGTTTTTTCAGCTTAATTTTTGATAAATAATTTAAAACTCTTCCTGGTGGTACTTTTTAAAAAAATGTCCATCAAAGTGCTCTCCTTATAAAAATGTTGTCTAATTGTATTAAAACTTTCACATTCCAACAAGATATGTTTGATGGTAAGTGTAGCCTGGCAGTTACTACATTTGGGTGGATCTTCGTTAAGTAAATACAAATGTCAACCTAGAGTGTCCAATTCGACATCTAGTGTAGACAGTCTGTTCATGCCTGTCTCTTATAACTTTCATTTATTTTATGTATGAATTAATTGTGGGTTTCAAGTCTTCAGGAGGAATTTCAAGTCTTCAGGAGGAATCATGGCAAAGAGAATGGGACATTCTGTCACTTTCAACACTTTACTGTTTTCACTCCTCATTTTTGGATCATTCATTTTTCCATTTATTGTCATGTATAGCTACACTGCAAAAAAGCTTTCTTACTTAGTAATTTTGTCTTGTTTCCAGTCCAAATATCTTAAAAATATTAAATCAAGACCAGACAAAAAAAAAATTAAATAAAATAAAAAAATAGCATTAAAAAATTAAGTGATGCTTAAAACTTGTTTGAGATTATATATATATCATTAAGACTATTTTTCTTAAAACAAGCAAAATTATTTGCTAATGGGCTAAGCAAACAACAACTTATTATGTCTGTATTTCTATGTAAACTTAACTTTTTATTTTATGTTAATAACTTTTTTTTTTCAGAAAACATGACAATTTCTTATGCTATTTTAAGGTTCTTGTTTGTATTTTGATTTAAGATTTTTTTACTAAATTTAAAAAAAGGTTTAGAAGATCTGCTAAACTTTACAAAACAATCTTTTTGGCAAGAAATATTTAATATAGTCACAGAAAACAAATCCTATTAAACCACTGTCCATGTGAGTAAGCTACTTGTGTCATTTACCAGAGGCTAACAAAATGCTAAGCTTTGCCGGTTCTTTAATACAAGCATCCTACTATCACATCCTTCCTTCAATCAATGAGATCTATGCATTTACTCCTCTCAGTGGTCTGGATTAAGGTCTAATCAGAGCAGATATATGAAGACCGAGATCCCAAGGCAATTTAAAACTGTTTAAAGCATCTGATTAGATGAGCTTTTTGATTACAGAATTCGTTCCTTTATAAGCGAGAAGACGAGAGCACAATCAGCCAAGGCTGGATTGGAAAATAATTACGTAGAGATGAACTTCAAATAGACATTTCAATTTCCCTTCCTATACAGAAGCAGAACAAGGTAAGATTTATAAGAAAACCCATCCATTCTACGCTTTGGGGATTAAACAGAAACTTTGTTAGTTTATTAACATGCTAAAAAAGCAATTACTTAGCAAAGTGTTAGATGCCTGTGCTTGGTGAAGTGGGTTGTTCTGTGACTTTAGGTGCTGGAAGGCCTGTTAGTATTCATGTCCTGCACGTTGGTCTATCCGTGAGACTGCATTAGACTTGGAACACAATTAGTGCTGTTAGACTGCACAACCGAACCAGTGTGTGATCAAGTGACAGTGCTGCAATCTAGCCGGCTACATACTCACGATTACATTAAGCCTCATTTGCATCGAGGGCGAGACTGTTAAAGTGTATGAAAACTGCCTTAACAACTGTAATTTGGTTTAGTACGCTTCACCGAGAACGCTGCTCGCCTGCGCCTCGTCCTGCAGTAGGTTTCTGCATTTTAGAGAACAAAAGAGATCTGTCATCATCGGTAAAGTAGGGTGTTGAAGGTCACTCGGAAGTTGCAGATGAGTTTATGGACTGTTTGGGGTCCAGGTACCATTATAAATCATTCTTTAAAAAGACATCCAAAGGTCAAAAGACAGACTGCTACTTGTTGTCAAGATGGATGAGAATGTCAGCGCTTGGTCAATTTAAATGGTTGAAAATGTAATGTAAATACAGGCAGTGCAGAATTATTAGACAAGTTGTATTTTTGAGGATTAATTTTATTATTGAACAACAACCGTGTTCTCAATGAACCTAAAAAACTCAATATCAAAGCTGAATATTTTTGGAAGTAGTTTAGTTTGTTTTTAGTTTTAGCTATTTTGGGAGGATATCTGTGTGTGCAGGTGACTATTACTGTGCATAATTATTAGGCAACTTAACAAAAAATAAATATATACCCATTTCAATTATTTATTTTCACCGGTGAAACCAATATAACATGTCAACATTCACAAATATAAAATTCTGACATTCAAAAACAAATCAGTGACCAATATAGCCACCTTTCTTTGCAAGGACACTCAAAAGCCAGCCATCCATGGATTCTGTCAGTGTTTTGATCTGTTCACCATCAACATTGCGTGCAGCAGCAACCACAGCCTCCCAGACACTGTTTAGAGAGGTGTACGGTTTTCCCTCCTAGTAAATCTCACATTTGATGATGGAGCACATGCTCTCTATGGGGTTCAGATCAGGTGAACAAGGAGGCCATGTCTTTAGTTTTTCTGCCCTTTACCGATCCAGCCACGGGCCCATCCATCTGGCCCATCAAGACTCACTCTCATTTCATCAGTCCATAAAACCTTAGAAAAATCAGTCTTGAGATATTTCTTGGCCCAGTCTTGACGTTTCAGCTTGAGTGTTTTGTTTAGTGGTGGTCGTTTTTCCGCCTTTCTTACATTAGCCATGTCTCTGAGTATTGCACACCTTGTGCTTTTGGGCACTCCAGTGATGTTGCAGCTCTGAAATATGGCAAAACTGGTGGCAAGTGGCATCTTGGCAGCTGCACGCTTGACTTTTCTCAGTTCATAGGCAGTTAAATTGCACCTTGGTTTTTCCACACGCTTCTTGCGACCCTGTTGACTATTTTGAATGAAATGCTTGATTGTTGGATGATCACGATTCAGAAGCTTGGCAGTTTTAAGAGTGCTGCATCCCTCTCCAAGATATCTCACTATTTTTGACTTTTCGGAGCTTGTCAAGTCCTTCTTTTGACCCATTTTGCCAAAGGAAAGGAAGTTGCCCAATAATTCTGCACACCTGATATAGGGTGTTGATGTCATTACACCACACCCCTTCTCATTACAGAGATGAACATCACCTAATATGCTTAACTGGTAGTAGGCTTTCGAGCCTATACAGCTTGGAGTGCAACATGCATAAAGAGGATGATGTGGTCAAAATACTCATTTGCCTAATAATTCTGCACTCCCTGTACACTATAATGAAAGTGTTTTCAACTTTTGAAATTGTGGATTTTTAGAGGCATCAAAAACAGACTTTTAAAAATAAGGTAGAATTAATATGCTGTATGGTGCAACTTCCCAAATTTTTAAACTCAGGATGTATGCATGTATTTATTGTACAAGATGTGTACAAGGAATGTACAAGATTTCTGGTGAGAATGTTCCCTTTCTTTTCACACTAATGATATTCAGAGGGATAAAGAATTATTTTTCATGCAGCTCTTTGCAAAACACCAAATAAACATCATAAAACAGCTTAAAGACATGTATGAATTGTAATCAAATGTGTTTACCTTATTTATCTATCCATAGAGACAACTTTACAAGTATGGTCAATTTGCTTGGTATCTTTATAGTATATAATGTATATTGTGTACTCTGCGTTTATCTCTTTTGTGGAACCACAAGCAATGTAAAGTACAGTAAAACTACATGGTCACTACATTGGATATTAAAAACACTACTAGTTGAAACGTACAACAAAGCAAACCCTAAATTAGGGTTGCACAATATCACAATATATAATTTCAGCAGATATAATTTGCAATAGTCACATAATAGTATCTGCAATGCTGAGTTCAGTTTATTCACCTCAGAAAATTTAGTCGAATTATAGCTGACCAAGAACCACATTGAGGCATTGTGAAGTTTAACCTTAGAGTGAAAGTGCGCTTGTCTGTTTTTTAAAAGGCATATGCCTGTAATATTTCAAGTCCATTTAAATCATTTGTGTATAAGAAATTATAACAATGAAAATTATTTTATTTAACTTAAGGCAGTTATGCTATGCAGTGTTGTTTACATTTGATTACTCAGCATGCTTAAATACAGAAAAAATACGAAACAATCCCAATCAATATATGAAATAATCCCAATCAATATAAAAGGATAGGTTCTTTCCAAATTGAGCTAGTCAAGTCTGTTGAAAATATCATATATTGCAATAAATATAGCAAAAAAAGAGAACATCACCATGTAAGTTTTCCAATATCGTGCAGCCCTACTGAAGAAACGCATAGCTTTGCAAAAATAAAGACGTTGCTCTTAAGTGGGCTTGTCATCTGAAACATGCAACAAAACGTTCCCAGAGCACTGTATTTTACATTCCATTTTACAAACGAGTATGGGTTGTATGTTGATTATGGACACTTTCTGGAAATTGTAAAACAAGTCAAGCAAACCAAACAGAATCTAAACTAAAATTTACATTTCGAAGAACTTGCCACATGTTTTAAACTGATCGTTGACACTTATTTGTCATCAATCCTTTAAATAACTAAGGAAACCATCTGAATCACTCAGGCTGGGTATTTTACCTGCACAAAGCAAATGAAAGTGCCTGGTTTGAATGCAGTCGTAAGCATTATCCAAAACAAAAAAAAAAGAAACCACGACTTGAAGCGAACAAATAACAAATTTATCAAACGTCACTAAATCTGGCTTCAAAATGAACCAAAAATTAAGATGACTAATGAGTACAGCACATTTAATGTGATGAGAAACAAGGGAGAAGAGAAAAAAAATCCAGAAGGTTTATAATAGCATTGCTTTCCAGACATAAGCTCTGATATGGAAAACTGGAAGCACTGTTTAAAAAGAGAAGCATTTGGCTTTGCTCCCAGGGAATGCGGCCAGGCTGGCGTAGTGGAGCAGTCTGATAAAGGAGTGAGGTGCATCATTTCTTTAGTTATTACCACTGTGTACACTTCAGCGGCAGGTCATTTATCTACATCTAAAGGGGCTGAGAGGAAGGTGAAGCCAAAATAGGTTTTGGCACATCTTCTCAGTCAGAACGTTAGCAAGGAAGGTGAACGGGAGGAGGAGGAGAAAGTAGCGGTATTATTGGTTTTACGATGTCATTTCCTATAAAGCTGCCAGACTGTCATCCCCTCTTGAACACCTCAGTTACAGGAAACATTATGAATGAACAGGAAAAGAGAGGATTATTTTTATTAACTTCAAAGTGTAACTGGATGAGTCTTTATGATAAGAATTTGGCTAAATAACTGGAGGAAAAATCTGACCTAGTGTCAAAAATTACTATTGTTGGCAGCAGAGTAATAAGCAAAAATGGGCCAATGGGATGTGGATTTTTTTATTTTATTAAAGCATCACTTGGTGGTGCCTCTGATGGGTTGCATTTTAGCTTCAGTAATGAGAGACTGCTTTGTTAGGAGAAAATGGCTTATAGGAAATCAGTTTCTCTGACCTTGAGTAGCAAGGCAGAATGTCTGAAAAGACTCCCCTTCAGAATATAAGCTATTAAGACTTCTAGACTATCCATCTACCTGCAAAGAATAGCTGAACTGCATGAACTTATCTTATGCAGAAACTGTACACCCCCTGGCATTAAAGATTTGTGGCCCATGCTACTGTAGTCTGTTTACTAAGCATGTAAAAATGACTTAAAGAAGGATGCATGAAAGACTGATAGACAGAAAAATCTGACATGAAATGCACTTTAAATCTACTCGCAGAAGTGCCAGAAATTAATTGCCCAGAGGTCAGGTGGTGACCATGTGCACTGTCAAAATTTGCACATTTTCCTACTTTATGATAAGCAGGAAAAAAAGGTCTGTATTTGGATGACTTACTCCTGGTAAGACTCTTATGTGCACATCCAATAAACATTTTACTATTCGACAAGACTACCACTGAAATGACTGGAGATGAGTTGCGAATCAGTCAAGAGACAATTGATGCTGATGGCCACATGGCATTAGTGCCTTTCACATACAGTCTTTACTGGTAAATTATCATTGAGACAATGTGTGAACAGAGCCTTTTTGAAAACACTCGTTCAGACAATTTACTGTTGTTTTTGAAAAGGTCCTGTTCACATATTGTCTCTTAATGATAACATTGCAACTTTCCATTAAATTACTGGTAATGTCCTCTGTGCAAGCAGAATGAGATTACTGGTGTGCTCATGTATGGGAATGTCCTGACTCTTGAAATATGTCAACTCAAGTGCAATCATAGCATTATAATGCAGATGACATGTTTATTCCATACCATTTTTCAAGGCAGGAAAGACGGGCGGAAGGAAAGACAGAAGGAAGGACAGGCGGATGAAAAGAAAAAACGAAAATTCAGAAGGACAGACAGAAGGAAGTACAGAAAGAATGATGAATGAAAGAACGAAAGGAAGGACGAAAAGCAAGGACGGAAGAAACAAAGAAAGGAAGGAAGGAACGACTGAAAGATGAAAAGAAGGACAGAAGGAGAAAGTTAGGACAGGAGGAAATGAGCAAGTAGAAGTAAAAATTAAAATAGAGGATTTAGGAAGTAACCCTAAATTGTAAATATCCATCAGAACAGAAGGGAAATCAAGAAGAACGCAGCTGGTAGGAAGAAGAGGTAACGCGGCAGGAAGTAAACTGAAAAGGAACAAAAACCTTAAAACAAGACAGGAAGAAAAAAAATGTCAATCAAGCAAGGGAATGAATAATGATTTTCAAAAGGAAAAGGGAATTACGAAAGCAGCATGTAGAAAGAGAATTAATTAGGAAGGAAACAGGAATGAAGTAGGAAGTGGAAGTACTTATTTATAAGCTGGTATTTCAGACATCACTTTACTGCAATAGGTCTTTCATCATCTTATACAGCAACATTTTTGATAATCTAAACTCTCCAAAGGTTAATAACTCTCAAAAACTATTCTTTGTCCATGTTTCCGACCTCCCCTCCAGACATGACAGGATAAAGGAGAAAAATCAACTAAAGGACAGAAACACAGACAGGTGTAAACATGTCTCTACTGTGGTAGAATGACTCACGGCCCTCAGGGGAAAGGCAGTCCTCATTCACACACAAAAAAGGACAAGGTCACTGGAAAGAGTTTCTTGCTCACAAAATGGTCAGATACAGCAGCGATGTAGCTGATTGTAGCATTCAATGACAACGCCAGAGTGAAATCACAACGAAATAGTGCCTGTCTTCTGAGGAAGCAAGATTTGAGGTAATGGCACACAAAAACGGCAGTTTAGAACATGCATCAATTTTGAAGTAACATTTAATAAAATAGTAAGGGGGAAATAAACTATTGTTTTTCATTGCATAATTAAATATTTAAGTTGAAGGGCCATTCAAACTACGGTTGGGTCGATAGACATCACGATGCCGTGTCAGCATTGCGATCCTCTGCCCCGCCCCCATCGCAGCAGTAACTCGCTCGCGAAAAACACACACTTACACCAATGTCTTAGTTTTAAAATGGCATTTTAGAACAGAAACAATCAAATCCACACTGGTGTTTTATCTAGCAGTTTTGAACAGCCCTCCATCCACACTATACCGCTGAAAACGCACATCACGTGACCACACACATGCATAAACACACACACACACACTCTGTCATGCAGTGAGCAGGTGCTTTGAGCACAAAACCCCAGAGAGTAGTGCACGTCGGGCAGTTTATTGAGGATGTACCGCTGGATCACGTCTCACTATAGTTGTTAAACTTGATATTTAATTCATCTTGTCTCTATTTAATGACTCTACAGTCTTTTAAATCTATCAGGTAGCTTGTCACAGTGTCAGTACACTGGCTTGTACTTATGCCTAGTTCAGACTGCATGATTTTAGCCCCGATTTTGACTCGCAGACAGGTTTTGAGAAATCGCCGACAAATGCCTGAAATCACAGGCAAATCGGTGCTCGTGCACACGAGAGACAGTCACACAATATGAACTATCAAAGACGCGATCTGAGAGAATCGCCGATGAGTCGCCGATGCCCAGGAGATATTTGGCGTGCTGAATATCTGGAGCTGTCAGCGACTCAAATCATGCAGTGTGAAATGGGTTTAAACAAAGCAGCGACAAAACGCTTGCCCAGACAATCATGCAGTGTGAAAACATCTGTGACACGACTACTTTGAAAATCATGCAGTCTGAACTCGGCATTAGTCACTTTAGCGAAAAACCTGCCAACCAACTTTTTCAACCCCATTATAATGACACAGATCACTCTGCCTATTCATGTAAGAGTCCTGCGGAAAAAGTGATTGACAGGTGGTAATTTCTATTTTGTACTGGTAATTTGTAACTTTCCTTTATTTATTTATTTATTTATGATTTGGTTATTGTAAAACAAAGACCATGCGGGTCAGGTAGTTGAAACTGTAGCTACAAATATTATTGATATTATAAATGAATGAACGAATTATTCATACTTAATTCACCACCACCTATGACGACGATGACATCTTCCGTTTCACATTAGACATTGTACGATGCCAAATTGGTCATGTCAAATGTGTAGATGTTCATACAAAAAAATATATTAGTCCAAGCCAATCGAAATGTGCCTTGACGAAGCAAGGTTTGCAGAAATATGTAGGTGCAGTTTTGTTTTGACCATAGCCATGTCAATAAAAGCTTTTTAACTTTTTTACCTACTTTGAGTGACTTGGATACAGCAATGTTTGTAGCTGTGGGGAAAAAAAATTCTGAAAGTGATCCCAATATTTATCATTAAAGCTGTGGTCTGTTATTTAACATCAAAAAGATATCTTTAACTTTACAGTCATCATGTGAATGTGCCTTAAGACTGAAAGGTCATGCACAAAATAATGAATATGTAGGCTAAATGAATCTAGTGCATGTATTTACAGAAACGCTCATCTCTAAAACTTAATCCAAATGTTAATGTAATGCTACAAAACGTTGTATACAAGTTCTTTCTTTCCGCAGTCAAAACACTGAATGCTTATGTTATGGAAGATTCATACCATGAATTAGGGCTGTGAGATTAATCAAAATGATATCACAAAGGCAATTGAGAAAAGCTGTAAAGTAGGGCCAGACAATTTGCCCTGAAATCAAAATCTTGATTAATTGAAAATTAACTCCATTACGATTAATGAACCTCTATTTTATTTTATTTTTTGTTTGTTTGTTTTGTACAGTAGAAATGCTCACTTTGAATGAAGGGTACATTACTTGATTTTAAAATTATTTGAAGGAAACACACATTTCAGTTGAACAACGTTGATGTTCAATAAATAAAAAAAACACACATTGCCTAAAACCAACAGTCAGTTTTTCTTATATAAGAAATAAATAACTAGCACTTTTGGAAACCAAATTTATTTATTTTTTGTTTTTCCTATTAAGAGTAGAAAATAAGCAGTATATTTTCTAAATAAAATAACTCTTGTATATCCTGTAAATAATATTTAACTTTCTAAAATAATAGAACAGTGCAATTTTTTGCATCTTCTGTAAACATATTTTAATGTAGATAGGAATTTTAATATACTGGAAAATATGCCGTCTCAAAGGATGTCAGGTGCAGCTTCCAATTATCATCAGTGTAGTGCAAAGCAAGGCTTGACTAGAAATCAGATGTGGCTTCAAATTGGATGCAGAAGTATAAATCAGCCTTAACTGCATGTCTTGGACATAGACGTGCATTTATACTTCTGCATGCTGTTTGTGTTGCTTTGCAATAACACTTCCAAAATGCTAGCTGGCAGTGGGTTATGTTCTTTTGTGTCAGGTTTTCTCACGAGAGTTTTGTTTTTTCTGAATGCTACTTTAATGCACAAGTAGAGAAAACTCACTCATTTAGAAGTGGGAAACAGTGGACAAGTAACAACTTTAACCACAATTTAACACAAAACTCGAACTGGAGCTCCTCCATGAGACTGGGACTAGACACACTTGTAAACACTTGCTTCAATGGGCCTGCCGCTCTCCGTGCTGCACGCGCTCGTCACCACTATCAAGCCAACCAAGCTTGCTCTACGCACCGTCACAATGTGTATTTACATTTATTGTGAGGTGCGCAATAGTGTCGGCGTCAGCCACGGTAAAGGAGTATAGACCGCATGAAGACTGCGATGGACCATACGCAGAACTTGAAGTATAAACAGAGCGGGGTCACGTGACTCCACACGCAGTAAGTTAAGTAAGTGAAATGACTGGCCTGGAAAAATTTGATCGATTATAGGCTCACAATGTCGATTTCTATTTTTCTATTAATTGCCCAGCCCTACTGTCAAGCGCATTTCGTCAGGGAAGCACGTTTCTGTAATCAGTAGTAAATAATCGAATGCCAGAGGGCGTCTTGTGCATTTACTCCAAACTGCCCAAAAAGAAATTGAAGAAAATCCTACATTGGTGCATTTTAAACAGTGTTTTAATTATAAATTTTAGTGTTTTAATTAAGTTTTTACTGCGTACTTTGATACAGCGAGAACAATAATTACATGACTACAAAATCCTCTAACATTGGAATTTATTTCAAACAATGAACTGACGTTAGAGAGTAAAATTATGGGGTTATGTGCAGCATTTACTACATTCATAGTTCATTGAGAAGCTACACAAACAGTTCTCACCAAAACATGATTATCTATGTCGTTATTGTTGGTTTACAACAATCAATTTTGAAACCAGCCTTTGCGTAGCTCGGTGTAGTAAATGCCGCTCCATCTTAAAGGATGTACTGCTTTACTGACAAAATGTGCATGAAAATAGACTTTATACTTTCCAAGCCTACTGGAACTAATTTGAACTGGAGGCACCTTAACAGCAGGCACGTCAACTATCCTCATATTCTCAAGAAAAAATAGGCAAGGACTTTGTTTCT
Organism: Danio albolineatus; assembly: GCA_903798035.1. NCBI lineage: Eukaryota > Metazoa > Chordata > Actinopteri > Cypriniformes > Danionidae > Danio > Danio albolineatus. The sequence goes on from CAIGQQ010038221.1 coordinate 2,198,888, forward strand.
TATCAAAAGTAACAAACCACAAAGCCACTTGTGATTATGCAGCACACCCACTGTCTAACAATGTCTATAAGTAATGTTCACACATAATCTGAAACTGCATATACAAGATCGATCTTCCAGTCTAGGTTATTTTAAGTTTCCCCAAGAACAGTAATTTCACAGTCAGCAGAAAATCCTTTCACACAAAAACAAAGTGTCATTAAGTAGGGTAGGATTATGTTCACAGCAACAAAAGAAACCTACTGCAAAAAATGTATTTGTTTGTGTCACACAGGCATACAATGTACACCTTTCTCTCTGCCTCACATTGGAATAGAAAAATAAGCTTCCAGCACCAACAAATTTAATTTGTAAATCATGAAGAGAAAGCAAAAGGCTTATTGGGATTTATTGAAGGATTGTAGGTGTTGGGAGAGAATAACCAGCACCTTCAATACCACAGCTGAGGAGAGTTCCTTGTACCAATCAACCAATCCTTCAACCGCTTCCTGGGTGCCACAGTAATGCCTGCCCACTGCTCTGGGTGAGTGTTCATGGTGTGTGTGTGTGTGTGTGTACTTGAATGGGTTGAATGCAGAGCACAATTTACCACAGGCCAGGACATTCCATCATCAGTAGGGTCAGATATAATTGTGGACATTTTTTGCTATTGCTGCGTAGAAATTTGAGAAAAAAATAAAAAAATCTGCAGATTTATGCAGAATAATTTTAGGCGTATCATAACTAAAAACGTAACATGTGAAATGAAAAAAATATACACACACACACACACACACACACACACACACACACACACACACACA
>CAIGQQ010038221.1:2199700-2254071 GCA_903798035.1 Danio albolineatus
CACACACACACACACACACACACACACACACACACACACACACACACTTTAACTTCTATTTAATGTTTACAATGCAAATCCAATTAGATCCACTTATTTGGTTACCAAGCAAGTCCCTCATACAATATATCTACTAAAGACTAAATATTTCTACTAAATACTACTTTATAAACTGTATTGTACATAAAACATATGCACGTTTTAATATTACGTTTATTATAATCACAACACATTTACACAAGTAAATACAGACTTTCTGCGTGGGCCTATCCATCTGTAATAAATGCAGTAAAAAATTAAAAAAAAGGAATGACAAAGCAATGAAAACTTGTTTGCAAAATTATTTACACAGTTTAGATACAAACTTATACAAACTTTTTTGTAATGTAGCAAGGATGCATTTAATAAAATCTATTTTTAAAATACTTACTACTACAGCAACAAATTACAACCTTTTTTTATTATAAATGAATTTCATCATACCAAAACACTATAAATAAGGGTTGAGTCTGGGAGCAGATTTTTTATTTTTATTTTTTAATTTAATTGAGCAGAGTGAACATGATTAAAGCTCCCTCCATGATGGAGCTTATGGCCCATTTCCACTGAGTGGAATGTTTCAGTCGATGTTATTCTCGCTTAAGAAATGTCTACAGTAAAGCTTTATGGGTCGTTCACAAGTCATACAAGAAGCACTTCTCACAAAACAGATGCTTTATTATACACAAACACTGGTGTATAAATGTTCATTACTGACTGAACATGATCTGATTATAACTAGATCAATGATGTGAAATAGCCTACGGTCTGCGATTATATAGATACATAAATAAATGCAGCATATATGAACACATCCAGCCCCACACAGTCTCTGATGTTACCAAATTACAAAAAAACTACACACAGCAGACATTTATGCCTTATTTAGGTTCAAAAACAATACGAAATAAAGCCCCGTCTGTGCAAACCTCTCATCTGTATCTTTAATCTTCACCAGTACATGTAGCCTCTCGTTAGGGAGTAATTCCGTCATTCCGAGTTTATAATAGTCCAGGTTAAGAACTTTATTTCAAATATTGTCGCGCATGTGAGCACAAGAGACAAGCGAAACCTCTCGCGCTCACGCATATGGGCTCGTAACCCATAAGAATCTGCTCTTCTCTTGGTTTTGTGGCTGTTCAAGACGACGACAAGGTTTGTCTGAGCTCGTGTCGACCATGGCTCGTTATTATATGCTCATATTATTTCGGGGCATTGTCTCTCGGCTGTGTATTAAACATGGCGGGTCCTTTGTTTTCATTCTGCTTGTTGCGTGAGCAAATGACGTATCTCTGTAAGCCAATAGCGTTCAACTGTGCGTCTAGCTTCACCTTTTAGTTACCTTTTGGTACGCTTCGGACCCTTTGCAAAGGGTGACTAAAAAGTGGTATGGTACGGTTCGGTACGCTTTTAGACAGTGAAAACAGCCTTAAAAGCGTACCGAACCATACCGTACCACTCAGTGGAAACGGGCCATTAGGCTCATTTTAAGTTGAATTTTACCGAAAGAATCTCCGAAATATTTATTCCAAACAGTAAGCATGGCATTAGCAACTCCAAGTTAGTGAGTTTAATACCCAAATAAAGATCTAAATGGAACTTCATAAAATGTCTACCTTCAATGCAGTGCAAGTCAGTTTGTATTTATTTATTTAAGTAAGTGTCTGACAGATGCTTAAATGTAGATCTAAATAAGTTTCACTTATTTTCACCCACGTTTCTTTGTGGGTAATCAGTCATTCAGACACACAACACTGTCTGGTCACATTCTTTTTTTAAAACATAACCTTGCTGACAAATTCACATACGTTTTGGAACACTCTATAAGCTCAAGGGAGCGAAATGATTTGCTATCTAACATTATTAATCTGTTTTTATTTTTATACTGTCAATCATTTTCCACTGCCAGGATTTTGGAAAAGACACAACCTCCCCCATGCCTCCTTCCAAAACTCCACTGGTAATGTGCAATAAGTTGCAGATAAAAACTTGAGAGATTTGAAGCAGTCCCTGAAGTGCTCCTGCCTCTCAGTGTTGGGTTTATCACCAAATCAATTTACCATTCAGCCAAGACATGCACTCACTAATGCAATGCACAATTCACGGACCCATACAACTTCTAATCAAGCTGGCCTGCATCATAAAAACAAGTGGAACCTCCTCACCAAGGGAATAAATAGTACATGTGTTTTTACAACGTTAATACCATAGGATTTGAAACACTTGAAAGATGAAAATACTTCCAAAAAGCAGAATGAAACAGTTCACACAGATGATAAATTTTTTTTAAAAAAAAATAAAAAATAAAATGCTGTCTGGTTACTCAACTTCCAGCTGACTTTAATGTAGGGCTGCATGATATTGGAAAATATTTACATTGATTTATTTTTTCTCTGCGATATATATTGCGATATAATTTCACCAGATGACTTAAATGCCTCTATCTGCAAGTCATTACTTAGGATGATTCTGTAGGGGAGTGAAATATGAATATATTTTATGTAATTTATTATTTACATAAACTTCAGTCATAACCACAACTGAGCAAAATTAAAGCGAAATAAACCGTACTTTATGGTTTTCTGGAGAGAGCAACAGTATTCAGGTACAGAAATTGAATAATCAAATGTAAAATAGCACTGTATAGTCTTTGCCATATAAATAATGTTTATGAAACTTCACTACTTGCACTACTGAAACGCTTTAAGCTCTCTTCAAATGTTTACACAGTCACAGGCCCTAAAAACACATGCAGATGATAAACTTTCACTCTTACGGTTCAATTCTGCAGTGTCTCCACAAATCTAGTGTGATTTGACCTGTGGTTTCTGGCCATCTATAATCCCAACTCAACATTGCATGTCTTGCGATGCGACTATAGCGGATGATTACGATATCAATGCTATCAGAAGGTACCAGTAATTTGAGAGCCAAAAACAACATATGCAAGCACCAATCAGTCAAGAACAGTGAACAGACATATTTAAAAATTTAAATTCACTAAAGGTCAAGATACTTCATAGATAGCCTGTGTTCTTAGATTGGTTGGTCTTCGCAAGTCATGCAACTCCATTGGAAATGACAAACTTACACCCCAAGGTTACTGACATTCCTTCCAAAGTGTGCGCTTACCAGCCACATTAATAAAACTATAGCATCTCATTCCAAAGCTTCGTACCAAACTTTTTTTTATCGTTATTGACAATGGTGTTTGGTCAATAAATACAGATTTTAATCGTTCAGTACCGCTTGGTTGACTATCAAACTAACAATAACTAAAATAACATCAAATATTCTATTTGTCAACTATGCATTTAAAATGACCAGAATGCACTTCAGATGTTCTGGACTTACCTATGCATAGATCATTACCTGAGTCAAGTATTGCTTTCAACATTTCTGCACTGGCAAAAAAAGGGGGAAAAATTACTAAAGTGCTATTGACTAAAAGCTTACACCAGAGTCACTTAGCCAAAGAGTCTGAGTCCAGAGCCAGACCTTCTTTGCATTTAAGTACTCAGGCAATATGTGCCCAGCCAGCAACCATGTGCTGTTGTGGATGCGTCTGTATGGTTTTGGCAGACTGTAGCACCAAGCTCTGACATCCCCAAACAAAAGACACAGATGTGTGGCTGAAGTACTGCAAAGGGCCACTCCATGCCAGCTCTGCTAGGATTGAAACACAAGCCTTAGTACCATTGATAGTCCAGAGTACCTCTCCAACAGAACAGGCAGACAGCCAAGCAGACAGAAATCTGTTTGGCAGCGGCTCAACTCTATAGCTACAAAGATTTTCATAGAACTATTCGACTTGGTATTCACTGAAATCAGAGGAAATAAATGAGGCTTAGATGGAGAGAACATGAACCAGAGGGAGTCTTTGGTGCTCCTTTTTGCAACCACATGACTATAAGCATCAAGGCCATTAATGAACCTATGAAATCTAAATTGGACATTTGTGGCTTTCAGACCACCTTTGCAATCAAGCCATATAAATATGGGTGTAGTTTAAAAAGTTGATTAAAATTCACTTTTAGAAGACATTTCAAATATACACACCTCTTTGGGGAGAGGGGCAAAAATATTGACGACTCATCCTGCACTAAATGGCTTTTGATCCAATCAAAGAGCATTTAATTCATGTAATCAAAGAATTGAGTCAAGATTTTGATTGTTTTCCAGAAGGCGGCTGAGATAAAAAGGCATAAATTATTCGAAGGCCAAAAAGCTTGCCATTTGAATATTACTCCATGAAACTTGACACTTGTATCCCTCCACTGAAAGATGATTCCTCCATAATCTTCGCATTACGACATTCTAAAAAATAATCCATATGGATTTAGTGGAATACTTTAAGAGTTCTGAAGAGACAGCTTTAAATAACCATTTGATTAGGCCACATTGATCAGCACATGTACAAAAAGGACATCAAGTAACAGATTATAAATAGGTTTAAAGGAGTTTGCTTGACATTTGTTTTTGTGTTCAAATTATCAAATATTACCACATTTGATCTGCTTTAAGTACATTAAAGAGAAAAAAAAAACAGCAAACTACATATTTGAAGAATCATCAAATATATATGTAAAAAGCTGAATTTTACTTTGAGGTGAACTAACTCCAAGAACTTTTAGGTTTTAAATGAGCATGATACCACTAAATAGTTTACTTTATTTATAATTATTTTAAAAAACTTATGTTTATAAAAAAAAGGTTGGTTAATTCTCATTTTTCATAACGAGATGTTTAATTTTTGCAAAAAAAAAAAAAAAAAAAAAAAAAAAAAACACACAAGCCTACATGAAATGACCCTAGTCAATTCTGAATGACAAAAGCGACAATAAAAGCGCACTCAATTTAGCCATCAAATTAGCTTATAAGCACTACACTGTCATAATGACAATTCACACGGCTCAGAGTCTGAATGAAACTTCCTGCCAGCTAGGCAATTAATTTTATCATGACGTCCTGTGTTAATGTGTGATATTAAAGAGGATGCTAATCTATGTAATTATACTTTTCAAACAGTCACAGGGAGCAACAGCAGCGTCTAGAACACATTCAGGCTGACAATTCTATAAATACAAGACTAATGTCTCCTTTGTGCCCTTGAGTCTACGTTTCATTGAGGAGGGTATTAATCAATACCAGAGCCATGAAAAGATTCGGTCCAGTTTGAAAAGAGGTAACCCAACCCTTTAAGACAAGGCTTACCCAAGATGTGGGAGAATAGGCTCATTTAGAGAGTGAAAACCACTACCTGGCTACATAGCAATCAGAAAGCCACATAGAGGAAGACAAATAGCATGAAAGTGAATCATCCTTTCTGCCTTTCCAATCACCGCAGCATTGAGCAATTCTTTTTGTCTGCTTTTTTGTGATTTCAAGGAAGAAAAGCGCTGTGCTGTACGGTACCAATGGTTAAATGGATCTAGAAAACTACACTTGCAAAAACTTTGTTTCTTTACAAGACGACCATATTGGATCATGTCTGAAAGACTGAATACAAAATTTGTCCACTGAAAAATTAACTGATGGGTGCTGTGGGTATTGTGAAGGAGACCTATATATCTAAAAATAAGTTAATCTTGCAATACACTCTATTTTCCATTCTCAACACTGTGGGTTATATAAGTGGAGGGGGGAAATGCTTTTTCCCTTTGCAGCATTTTATCTCATTTGCTGGGGCATAAATATTTTTCCAAGATGAATCAGATCAATCTTGTGCAAAGTGAGCAGCCCTAAGCCAGAGCTTTTTCAAAGCCATGTCTTTTCAAGACTAGTTAGTACTGCTCAAGAATCAGAACAGGCCAAACTGACTACAGGCCACATATGAGGGTCAATGACCTTATACAGTATGTCATTCTTCAATACTGTGAGCAATTTGTTCTGTTCAAAGCTGCCTTCAAAAGCATAGGATTTAAAATCATCTGCAGACAGCTTTTAGCAGATGTCCATTAAGAATGCATGTCAGTTCAAAGACAGCTCTATGGTTGTCAAGGTAGCAAGACAGCCATTAAATCACCTGGTTCCATTACAAAATCAATTACTGCAGTGTGCTTGCATGGTCTCTCCGGTCCCTCTAATGGCCAAATAACAATGGAGACACTACTGCAAGGTCAGTCCGGCTGTGCTTATCCAGACAGACTGAAATCTTCATCAAGAGACAGCTAACAGCTCCTTTCTCAGTGTTTCCACTATAAAATGTAATCACTCTTAACATACAGCTAATTAGAAAGGCATGACGCAACATGTTGCAAATCCCAAAAACAGAAATGATGACTATGGCTAAAACTTTAAAGCCGTGGTCACACTGCACTTTTCACCCCATAGACATTCATTCATACTCATGCAAGTTTCACATATGGCTGTATTCTAAAGTTCAAGCTTGGTGAACTCTGACCTGTAAATTCGCACCATTTGAAAGCTTGAGACCAACAGAAGATCAAAAATGTGACCTCTTTTTACAGAAATAATAAATATGGAGCTATCATTTGTTTTATGTATGTTGGAATGTGTTGTCCTACCCAATCTCTTTTTGCAGCATCAAAGAAAATTAAGCATGCTCAAATTCTAAGCTTGGCTAAAATAGTCCACTGTGTTTGACGTACTTGAACATGGACAGGGTTGACTGATTAAAATGCTTCTAAAAATGGCAGATGTATGGTTGGTTCTTTTATTGGAATTGAAGGTCTTAGATCTGAATGTACAAGGTTACCCATCAATCTTTCAACCCTTTGAGAACAATTTCCATTCTACTTTTCACACAAAAGTACAAAACAATACAACTCAATAGGCAATTCCATTTATCGGATATAGTGTCTATCCACTAACTTTACTACTTCAGAAATTCATTGAAGTTATTGCTGATTAGATCTACATATAAATGAGTACAAACCAATGGTTCTCGCAGCAAAAGTCAAATGGTTCTGCTATAGAAGTACAAGTTCTGGATTTAGTTGGAGGTTACCTTGTGCCGAGATGGGCAGCCAGTAGCTAGGCGCTGCAGGTGCTCAGAAGTGTGGCTACATGATAGCAGGTCTGAGCAACAAGCAGAGCGGCCCAGCCTCTTCATCAGCGATGAGATGAAGCTGCAGCCACAGCCGCACATTGACCTGCTCATTAGAAGCCAAAGAAGTTTGAATGAGGAAAAGACTGATGACTCGAGCCCTGATGAAAGAGAGGTTCTCAGCAATCAGTGGTCCCCACTTGGAAGGAGCGTGCTGTCAGCTTAAGTGACAGACTGAGGGCAGAGTTTGAGTCATAAGTAGTTGCGTCAAAAGAGCGATCTGCAGTTCCAGAAGGAAAACTGCCATGGAAAGGAAAGTTTGCAAGAACAAAGCATGTCACAAAATTGCAGCTTCTCTTTTCAGTTCCACCGAGACTTCCTAGGGCATCCGTACACTCAAAAAGAGAACCCTGTTAGAGTTCACGCAAGGACACAGTTGATGATATCAAGTCTTCCCATCAGTCATGAGATGTTCACGGTGGGGAAAATACCTGTGGGGCTCCTGGAAGTGCTCAAAGCTTGTCCATACATGCAATGCAGAGGCTGACGACCATCGGTTGTTCCCGCAGGTGGGTGATGATCTTCAGATTGCTTCGGCACAGGTAGTCAGAGTATCGCTCTCAAACAGGCCAAGCTCACCCTCCCTGTACTTCCCTCAGCTGCTTGTGATGAAGCTGCATCTCTTCCTTCTCTCTCTCCCACCCCCTCCCTCGTTCTGACACAGTCCGCTCTTCCGAGCATCTCGATGAACAGCAGTTCCAGAAGCCCCTCCCTCCATCTCTCCTCCTCACACTCATCTCAGCAGCAGGACTGCCTCCAGTTACAGTTAACTAGCATCTGGATTTGTAGTTTAACACCGTTAGAGTATGTGTGTCCAGAATCGCAGACTACAAGGCTACATGTCTAAAGTATATAGCACGCACTGTGCACAGTAACGCGAGTAGACCAGATATTGCCCACTTCATTTAATAACACGTGCAGCATTCCATCAGTCACACAATGTGTTAAATGTTATGTTTAATAAAATGGCCTTGACTTCATTTTCAGTGTGATGAATGCACTGGAAGCATGAACAGATTGCATAACTTCTTTCATGACTCATTATTTAAGTGGACAGCCAAAACATATTTTAATACTAAAACTGGAATGAACATGAAAGAGCTACTTCAGGAGATATCTGAAAGGCCTTTTCTTAAAACAAGCAAATGTTGTGTAATAATTACATACCTTATTAACTTCACATTTTTTATATTTTTATGAAAATGTACAATTATAATGGCTTATTGAAGGGTTTCTTTATTATAATTATAAATATAACCACACGTTTTTAAATATTTGATTATCCACCCTGATCTCACAAGGATTGAATTTTGTCAGTTTAGTGGGTAATTCGTTTTAATTCATACAAGTTCTGTCATATGACAATGTAGAATTTAAGAGGCGGCAAAGGACTAAACCCCACCCCTTACCACAAATGTAATTGGCGGGTGAGCAAATCATTGTAAACTGTATGAATAAAATAGTACAAATTCATATGAATCAGCCACAAAATATCTGACCAGACTGACTGAGCCAGTAAAATTCACTATTTACACTCGTAACTACTGCGTGTGAGTATGTGGTTTTGTAAAAGAGCAGGTCTATTCCACAAATAAATGCTGACTACTTAGAAGTTACTACATAATTTCATATAAGATCCAAGCAAAATGTCAAGTAAAGCAAAATCCACATCAATATTTTTCTCTGAAAGTAATCAGCCACTTTTGAAAATTGGTAAAGAAACAACGTAAAGGTGCCAACAGGCTGTAGGCAAAACGAAATGAAGGCAATTCAGATGCAATTCAACCTGAGCAAACCATCTTTAGCCCAAATGCATCATGACAATCCTTCTCCGTCCTAATCTCATCTCTCAAAGTGTTGAGCTCCCTCACCTAATCTCACACATCCAACCTGATTAGCGGGCAGACTGGTCTCCCTTGGGCCTTGTGGGAGATATGCAAACAGTTTGACTCATCCGCGAATAACATGACGGATGATAAAGAGATTCCACCAAATGGATCACACCATAGGCAGATGAAACGGAGGGGGTTTGGGTTGGGGTATTGCAAGGTGCAGCAGTGTCTCAGAGGCAGACTAAATACGACGCTCTAGGCAACCAGCCAGAAAACTATAAATAGATAAGAATAATCAGGACAAATCACATTTCATTATAACCAATATCAAAAAGGGTGCCTTACAAGTACACATGGTACAATCAAATGGTCTAAAGATTGAAACAGAATGGGTCCATAAAAACAAACATAATTTTATTTTGCAAAGTGACCCAACATAGACAAACTCTGAATGCCACCTTAGACAAGTCTGTACTGGTACGGTAGAAAAATTTGTTGAATCGTGATTAAATTTTTCAGTGTACACCAGCTGCTTCCACGACAAGAAGTCACCGCAAGAGACTGTCTTTATGCTCAGCATTCAGGAAGTCAGGTGCAATCAGCCAAGCGTGCAGAGGACATGCATGGAAGTCCATGGCTCCACCAGCCTGGAAATGAACTGCAGTTATCGCCTCAAGGTGCAAACAACTTCCACAGTACATTTCACATCAGATGTGATCATTTTTAGCGACTGACAGCTCGGCGCTAATGGTTTGGGGTGAATTAGTTGTCACTTGACTTATGAATACGCCTGAAGAAGCATTCTCTTTTTTAGCACCAGTTTCCCCACTTTCAAACACCTGTTACAACTACTAACCCTGCTAAAACAGGGTTCTTAAGTAAAACTACTCACTGACATAAACCTGGGCCTTCAATATAAGAAGTCTTGACATTGTGATTCATTACACTCGCTGTATTCTCAGTGGAATCTTTAGCCCTGTTGCCAGAGTAAATGGACCAAATCAACAAAGCCCAGCAACACAGACAGAAACTCATTCATTCTCCCAACCGTGTCACAACCAGAGATAAAACAAAAAAGAAAGAAAGTCTCAACAGTGGGGCTTCATCTGGCTGGCATAATGATATCAAGGACGTGCAGCATCCTGTACAATTTTTTATATGACAATGCAATAATCTCAAGACAGCTGCCGAAAGCTTCAACCTCCCCTATGACAACACAGTTGCTGCATTTTAAATGAAAAGCCACATTTAAACGTATGCTAAGGGTTCTATACACGTTAAGCTGTAACAGCAGCATCTCTGACATTGCCACAGAAAATGATTTTGCCTTCCAGTTATAAATAGAAGTCAATAGGGAAAGTAATTCCGTACGGTTTAAAAGCTAAAATGTGCAGTTCAAATTTTTGTTAATGCATTTACATTAATTCTCCCATACAAAAACGTGTTATTTGAGCTGTTAAGACCTCTAAATTGTGCCTTAAGTGGTTTCCAAAAGATACATTACCGTCGCAATTTATAATGGTGAATTTGCGCAACATTAATCATACTTAACGGACATTTATGACCCATTCTGCTACCACTGAATGTATGGGTATTTTATGCAAGTTACCAGGTTCATCACCATTACGTAGTTAAGACGAGAATTTGGTTGCAACCTTGCAGTCACAAAAATTCTCTTCTCATGCTGTCAAGGTTTAACATTTCTTCTCTGGAATGCATTGTTCCAAGTACTGTACATTCAACTTTGTTTTACAAACTGAGACAATTAATACTATTTTCCATGTCAAACTGCTGCATGCCACAGACAATGTACAAAACAGACTGCATTTGCATTCAACAGAAACATTCCTTTAATATACCCTGGTATTTAAGGAAGAGAGCAAAGGAAATGGTTGCATTCACAAAGCAAGTACAAGTGTTCATTTTGTCAACAAAAACAATAATGTTTTCCCCCAAGACTAAGATGAGACAATGATGGGATGACACAGCTATTATGCTAACAATGACTGCATCACTGACTAGACTAAAATCTAGAAAACAGATAAAAACCAACTGAGATGGTACCAACTGGACGTTACCCTCAGATGTGCATCACAATAACACGAGAGAAAGCATTGGTCACTGCATTAGTTTCATTGCAACTTTGATACAGAGTTCTGGATTAACCGCTTACAGATGTGATGGCTAATAGTTTATTTGCAGAAGGACTGAGGAAAAGAGGTGAAAGATCATGCTGTGTTCTGTGTACATTATTTATGAATATTGCTTTTCACTGTGTCAGCTCCCTGCCTTCACATCGATCCGGTGCAATCCAAGGTCTGAGTGTGGATTTCACTGAGAGAAAGACTGAGAGGGACAGGAAGAGACTTTCAGATTACTCTCTAAACAAGTAAAGGGAAGGGTAAAAGGGGATCGATAACAGGATGGAATGTGACAAAGATAGATAAAGAAAACCAAAAAGGTGATCTTGAGTACTTAACTGTGTTACACTTTAAATCTTACACTACAATTATGTACATAAAACTTTTTTTACTTGGCAGTTTAAAATATTTTGCTATGTACATGACTATGTTGCCAAAGCGATGCTGCTTCACATGGGTCCAAACAACAACATTTTATGGTTTATGCTTTCCAGGGTACTTTTTAAAGAAATATTTAACACTTGAACACATTCATTATTCTATGCACCTTCCTGAAGTTGGTGTCAAACTTCTCTAGTTCCTGCTCTGTATTTTTAGCTTTAACTGCAATTCATCAGTTGCAGCAGTTTGATTGACAGGCGATCTGGCAAATGCTAACGCTGTCATTGTAGTAGAGTAGCATTGGTGATTAACATGAAAAATGGTGAACGTGTTCATGTGGGACTTGCAAGATTGCAGGTATCCAGAAAGGTTGGGCAAGAGCTTTTCCCAAAACCTACACAAGTCAATAATGGATGCATTTGTGTGGACAGATCACCATCAATTGTTAATCAATGAACAAACAACTCATACACAAGAACTCATGGTTGATATTTCTGTTATTGAACCAGCACAGCCCACATAACCTTAGTTTATGGTGATGTGACCTGTGAAAAGGCAAAAGATCTACCTGAAGACTAGGATGACAGAATGTGAGATGAGCTAACTTAAACTGTATCGGCCTGGAGAACCAGATAAACAATGAATTCATATTTACTGTCTCTTATAAATTAATAGATTAGTTATGGTTTTGTCTTGTTCGAGGTGCCACCATCTGCATGTTTGTGAATTTGTTGGGGAATCAATATATACATTTAAATATATTCAAATGATCCGAACTGCTCATCATTACACTTATAGGCTGAAGCTTCAATCTTTTTTCATTTCGAGTAGCACATATTATAAATATATCCCTTATATATCTATTAATGCAGTGCTTTATATGTTTCTGTCTGAAACCAGTATGCCATATCATTTTCCCAGCAATTACAAGTGCTGCTGTGTCAATTAATGCTGAACATATGTTGTTGTTATTGGAGTTATGAAGAAGGATAGAGCAATATGCTGGAGTACAAACTGCAGTACTTTATCAATAAGTTAGTGCATTGGGTTCACACAAACTCTACAAATGCTGCTTTCTTTTACACTTATGTCATAAACATTCTGTTTCACACAGTAGACCAATCACAATAGACTGTATCATAGGACCAATCGCTACAGAACCGAATCACACAAAAGATATGTTTGTAAAAATTAAAAATCACTGAACAAATCATATGGGAATCATTGGCATAATTAGTTAAAAATAAATACATAAGACATTGAAAAATGTTTTTTTTTTTTTTGTTTTCTTCATTGTGTGCACACCAGCCTGTTGTTGGGGACTGCCAAAACCAAAATATGACCTTTAATAATCCATAATTGAAGAACTTTTAGTTATACATGCCATGACAATTACATTTTTGGGTAAAACTATCCATTTTAAACAAGTCACAGAATTTAGGATGCTATATATAATTCATTCCATAATAAAAACCAACAATAAAGAATTAGTAAGACGGCCTTGAGTTTCTAAGCATGTAGCGATGACTATAACCACAATCGATTGTATGATCCTGAACCAAAAACAAGTGCAAAATTATCCAGACATTCCTATCTAAATTTAGTTACTTCTAGCATTTGCAAAAGCTAGATGAGAAAACACTTTTCCCAGTTCTTTGATACAGTATTGTACCAAATGGCTGTCAAGAATAAAAGTACACACAATGGAGCATTTAGCTAGAATCATATCAGGAAACGCAGGCAGAAGGTAGCAACAGCTCTTAAAACATTAAACCATTGTTTTACCTACACAGCAGTCATTGTTTCAGGTGAGAGTTATCAATTTCCTGTAATCAGGAATGTGGCAGTGCCTGATATCACACATCAGACCTTTGCCAAACAATGGCAGACCATGTGCAGAAGCAACTGGCCAGATAAAAAAAAAAAAAAAAAAAAAAAAAAAAAAAGGTTTTGTTGGGTGATTTTACATTCACTGACAACCACTACAAATGACCTTTAAACAGATGCGGCTAGTGTGCTAAATATGAAGGAAGCAGGTCTTTAAAAATACAGACACGTAAGGTCAATTTAAGACAGACACCCCTTGATTGTAAAATAACCCTGAGGGGTTTTAATAAATTTTCCATGTGAACTGACCAACATGGCAGAGGAAAGATACACACACAGTGATTGGTATGCTGCAGGGTTTGTTTAAAATAAGAATTAGTGCCCCCTTAAATGGCTAAAGTGTTTTTGTTATTGTGTACAGTAAACAGCAGTATAATAGGCCATATAGTAATAAGCCAATCATGATGATTACTGTTTTCAGATGATGAAAATTGTCCCAGTAAATGACTGAAAATCACAATAGTGCGTGTGTGGTGATCACTGACTTGCTGGTAAAAGCATAAACATTTACATATAATTAACGGGACTCGTGAGTTCTTCAATATTTATGTAATTTCAGAGATTAATGTTATGAGATGACTCATTTCTTGTAAAATTGCTGTCATGTAAAATATTATTTTAAATTCAAAACAATAAATTACTTGATAAAAATTAAGAGTGCTGTCAAGCGGCTGATCAGAATTTTAAAAAATAATAATAATAGTCAACATATGAAGTGGATTAAAAATGTTTTTCAAAATTGTCCTAAGACATAAATGGTCTTGCTGAATAGATTTAGGGCAAGTATGATTAACTACTTTAGTTTCAAACGTTTGAATACCTAAAACTAAAATTGTCAGCCCCGATTAATATTGGGAAAGGCACGGTAAAAAAAAAAAAATTAAAAAATTAAAAAAAGACTTGCCCAGTTACAATTACAAGCCAACTACCACAAACTATTACAATTTAAGCTAATATTTATGATTACTGTGAAAGTACTCCATTTAAGTACAAAGTCATATGCTAACTGTAAACACAACAAGTTAAGGGAATTCAAAACATTTGACCTGGCACTATTCATCTAAGGCCCCGTTTACATAACGTTTTAAAACGCATAAGTTTTGCTACGGTTACGCCATCCGTCCACACTACGGCGGAGTTGAGGCGCGAAAACGGAGCGTTTTAGAAACACTGGAGAGGCCGTTTCCATTCTAAAACGCTGCTGCCCCGTCTCAGTGTAGACGGTGGAAAACGCAGACATTGGAAAACGGAGGCATGGCTGCTGAGATCCGCTACGTGATTGGGGCTTTGGGTCATTGCGTATCCTTCCCTTATTCGTCAAGCGCACATGGCTATAACGTCACCGGCAGACAGCTGACCAGCCTTCTCTGTAAATACTGCATTTTCGATAGCCATGGATGTTTTATATTCATTTGTTACTTTAAGTAACAACTCGACCTCGTCGTCTGTCCACTAAAAGACCTCTACTGCTTTCACCAGCGTTTGTTGACTAACAATAACCAAACGCCGAGCGAGACGCATGCTTCCTGTTTATACTTTAACGCGCATGCCCAGAGTGCGCGAATGGTCACGTGATATACATTTTTGGTGGCGTAATGTGGACGGACATTAGTAGAGAGACGCTTGGGTAAAACGCTAGTGTGGATGCAGATCATTTTCATGCTAAAACGCCGTTTTAAAACTAAAACGCACTAGTGTAAACAGGGCCTCAGTTTATTTCAGTTTTGCTTCACTCCAGTCCAAAATGTCAATAATGAAAAGTTCAATTATGGAGTGTTTAATTTAGCTATTAGAGGCATTATTAGCATTATTAGCTCTAAATAAAGGCAATATCTATAGTTTTATTATTCTGCTCAATAACTATTAATATCAATACAGTTCAGTTCTACATTCTATTTTGTAAAGGTATTGTCAATTTCCAGCTCAATTCGGTACAGATTTTTTTCTAATCCAACTGTGTAGGTTTAATCAATAGTGCTGAATCTTAAAGTCGACTTGAACCAGAGGTTGCCGAGACTTATCAGAAAGTTGATGTACTTCCAACTGAAACAAAATATTGAGTAGGGAGCATAGCTTTCTTTTCTTTTTTGCAATTCATTCCCTAGCAGAAATTATCAGTAAGAGGTGTGTGGCAAAGAATATTGTGGATGAAGCAGTGAAACTGACATCAACAGAAATGGACCGCTACTCCTAATACAGAAGGTAATGGTCAGAATTAGAGTTTTCCACAATAAGCAAAGGGAACTCAAACCATGTGAGCTAGTATTATTCACTTCAGTTTTGTTCAATTTTGCTTAAGATCAGTACAAGATCTGAAAAGTTCAATTGTGGAATTTTCAATTTGGTAGATCTACAGAAGACGACACTATAACATTCTATTCTGCAAAGGTATTGAGATTATGTTCTAATTTAACTGTGTAGAGAGCCCTGCACCCAACTTAATATTCTGTTTCAGTTGGAACTAATAAAAAAATTAAAATATAATTGAGTGTATTACCTGATAGTAGACGGATGAATTGATAGTAGGGCTGGGCGATATATCAATCGATATCGATAATTATCACGATAAAAATGTCAAATCTTTATATTTATCAATTCTAAAGGCTTTTCAGCATGCCAATCAAATTGTGCAGCTGATTTAACATTTTGTAAAATGTTTTAGCTGTCTGACAATATAAATAAATAAATAATAAGAATAATAAACAAAAAGAACAATCTTAATTCAGCACTACTGTTCAGGTTTTCAACAAAGACATTAGCCCACAAGTTACACAAGAGCTATACGTATCTCTGGCTACTGAAGTTTAGTGGCGTTTCTTGTCAACAACGTCTGTGACCTTATCTTTTGACTTATTTCTTATTCCTCCCAGTGAAAATAACATTGTGTGGCTGTAAACTTACTACTTTGTGCGGCATCCTGAACTGCAGGGTGCAAAATGCCTGCGCAGCCTTATGCAGAGTTCGGACTGCATGATTTTAGCCCCGATTTTGACTCGCCGACAGGTTTTGAGAAATCGCCGACAAATGCCTGAAATCACAGGCAAATCTGTGCTTGTGCACGCGAGTGACAATCACACAATATGAACTATCAGTGACGCAATCTGAGAGACTCGTCGAGGAGTCACCAATGCTCGTGAGATATTTGGCGTGCTGAATATCTGGAACTGTCGGCGATTCAAATCCTGCTGTGTGAAATGAGTTTTGACTGAAAATAACATCAGTAATAATAAAATAGTAATAATAAAAATTGGTGGAGAGCTGGCAGGAGCACCCATGTCTGTATGACGTTTCATCCAAGCAATATCACAACCAGGTCAAGAAAGAAAAAAGTTGGAGAGAAGATCGCCAATTCTCTTCAAAAGCCAGGTGAGTAAAAGTACATTTTCTACCCCACTAAAGGCTTCTTTCTGCGCTGTTTACATGTCACTTCTCACGTGTGTTTGGTTGTATTTGCGGACTGAGACAAAGTTGTCGGCAATGCTCCTTTTGTAAAGTCATGCAGTGTGAAATCCCCTGTCGCCGATCCATCTTGCAGTGTAAACACAGCACCGACAGAACGCTAGCCCAGACAGATGTGTGAAAACATCTGTGACACGATTACTTTGAAAATCATGCAGTCTGAACTCGGCATTACGCATAAACATTAGAGTCATTATCAAACTGTCATTATCGTTTTATCAAAAAAAGATATATGTCGTGATGATTATCGATATCGAATTATCACCCAGCCCTAATTGATAGCTTAAAGAACAACAAAATCCGCTAGAGGGGGAAAAAAAACAAACAAAAAAATAAAAATAAAAATTCACTTTTTTTCACATGGACTTTAATTGTTCCTTCTCAACCAGCTGTTTCTGAATCCTCTATTTGTCAATGTCCTTAAACTACAAAATTGCATACAGAACATATGGAAAGTAAGCTATTTTGCAAATGCTGAGTTTGAATTCTTCAAAAGATCATCATAGCTGTAAAGCAGCATCTGACATTCCTCTAACAAAAAGAGCCTGTAACCTTTCTGTGTATGATTCTGCTTGATTAATTGCCTGTGCCAAAATTGCCTGAATGGGGTGGCTTCAGTCTAACAGTCAGCTGGTATCCTGGCTGGCATGAAGGCACACCTGCTAGTGCCAACATCAAAACGAGTGGTTTGCGGCGACTCAACAGCACGAGAGCGCCAGGAGCAGAGGGGGGATCATTACCTGCCATTTATTAGACTGACTGTGCCAATATGCTGCAGCCAATGTGAGTCATCCGAACACCTGCACAAACTGAGACACAATCGCACACCCGTATGATGATTCATGACCTGATGCTCATAACAGCGAGATCATGCGTGCTTTTAGAACATGGCATTATTCATACAAACACATTTGTATGCATATCACAATAAAATGTAAGCAAACAAATCAGGGCTTCGTGAAGTCTCACCGAAGTTAAAGGCTTTCAAAGTTGAGCCAGCTATTCAAGTTCAAGCCTGGGGAATAATACTGATTGCAATACTAATTGCAGCCCTTCTATTAAAAAGTAGCGATACCTTCGAACACGACGTTCAATATTCTGTTCTCCTCATTAAGTGTGTTACAGATGGGCATTTCATTAACGTGTCCGCTGCTCTCTCATCTACGACTGCACACTGGCAGTTAATGAGGATTAAAGTTAAACTGGTTTACAGTCATTAGAGGCTTGATCGATTTCAAAGCATCACCGAATGAAACCATTTTCCAACATATTAGGTGGAGGTAAATAAACTAAAAGACATACGCTAAGAAACCAAAAAAGTAACATTACCTTGATAGTGTAAACGCAACCCTTTAACTTGTATTGGAAAGAAGGTCAAACTGATGCCTCTATCAATTTGCTTACTAATAAGTGTCGCCATTTCTGTAGAATTTTTGAACAAAGTTTTGCAGATTTATAAAAGTTCGTAATGCTGTATGTAACATTTGCTTAAATTGGTTTATTAAAACACACACTGGAGGAATAGTTCACAAAAAAAATGAATTAAAAAAAAATCTTCCTTGACACTCCAGTGGTTCTAAACTTTTATGAATTTCATTCTGTTGAACAGAAAGCAAGACATTCCGCCACTGACATCAAAAGTAGGAACAAAAAAAGGAATTTAATGGCTGTTTTTTCCAACTTTCTTCAGTATATCTTCTGTTGTGCTGAACAGAAGGGACTCAAACAACTTGAGGTTGATTAAAACTAAACCCAAAAGCAAGGTCTAATTTTTTCAATAGCTTTACATTACAAATAAAAATCTTGTCAAAGATATTCTAAAACCGTATGAACACTAAATAATAGATGGAATCAAGAAATGAGCAGTGACTTCATACGCAATCAAAAAAAAAAAAAAAAAAAAAAAAAAAAAAATCAAAGCTTAATGATTGTTTATGCACTGAGGAAACATGAACCTGGAGATGGTACAGTATGAGTACATGAACACACTGCAAAATTTACCAGTAAATCAACTGTTTTACATATTTTAATTTAGTTTATTCATTAATTTGTGCTTTTGAATAACATTATGGGATCTTGATATTTCATCCTACAACCAAGTTCGAAAAAGACTCAATATTTACAAATGCAAGCATATTTTAGAAAATGTTTACTTCTGTTTAGCTATAAAATAAATATATACAAATTATACATTTTAATTGAAATATCTATGTAGCAATAGTTTTGTCTCTATATACATGTGTGTATCAAATATACATAATATAATACACACGTCAAAAAACGTCTGGGTTGGTGATTGCAAATAACAGTACAAATCCTGGTATTAAAAAAAAAGAAAGAAAGAAAGAAAATAAATAAAACATAAGTCGCTTTGTAAAACTGCAGAATGGAATTTTCTACATTCAAAGTTGACAGCAGAGATCAAGATCCCATAATGCAATTCAAAACAGTAAAAACAACTAAATCACAACATATAAAAACTGTTAATATAAATAAATAAGTAAATAAATAAATAAATAAAATGTAAAAACATACATGAGGAATTTTTATACCAAAATACTACCAGCTCATGTTTTCTCTGTCCTGGTTGAACATGCACCTGTATGTATCTGTATCTACTGCCCTCTAGTGGGGCTCTGAACCAAGCACTCTGTACCCACAATAACAATGCCCTGAACAGGCAGTCCGGCTTAAAATCACAGCTTCCTGTCGCCACAACAGCGGGCAGGGTGGGCTATTGCCGTTCACTCAATCTATTTCCTGTTTTCGAGCAGCGCTTCCGAAACATGAATGAGAACACTGGCCGGAGTAAAACTGGGCATTTTTCAATGGACTGAAAGGGGAAAGAGAACTTTAGCGAGCTAGAAAGCATTGTTGGGTATTTTTGGATCTCTATAAATGCCTCTGTCGCTGCACATACCTGTGACGCATTTAAAAACATTCCAGATTCAAATAAAGCTCAAGTGACTGCCTTTTGTGGCATGACTTTGAAGCTTGAAAAACAGCTGCTGAAATTCACTTTCAATGACAAAAATCTATGTTATAGACCAGTAGTTCCCAAAGTGGGGGTCCCTAGAGGGGTCGTGGGACAATGACAGGGTTGTCGTTTGGTGATTTCCAAAACTGAATGATTAAACTATAAGAATTACCATATTTTTTTCCATAACCCACAGAAGATAAAAATAGTAATTAAATTAAAAAGCAACAACATAAAAGCCATCAGCATTTTAATAGCTTGTTGTCATAGGATTGGTGCGTTTACATTAGATTAACACAGCAATGGCATCAGCTACGGCAGATTTTATAGCACCAGCTTAAACTTTGACACCTTTATGGCAAATCAAATACATTAAAAATAAACACAGGTCATAACTGAACATTAAGGATGATTGAGTGGCAGGCTCCAAAATTAAACCAAAAATAGTCTTGTTCTAAAAACATTGTGCCCACCATTCCCATTAGGGTAATATTAAATTAAACTAATTAATAAATGACTGCATAAATTATAGCCTATGGTTGTTAGACTGTTGCACTTTGTGGTATCAATATGCTTGCATATTTATAACCACCTCCAAGGAATATGGAGGTCACTGGCATTGTTATTTTGGGGGTCGCGGGCTAAAAGGTTTGAGAACCCCTGTTACAGACTACGGTAATTTAGTATCTATACATTTGTCTGTGTTTATTGTTATTAAATGCACTACTGCAGGAAACAGTTGTGCTTTTTGTTTGTTTTATTTTCTTTGATTTTAGAGGGAACCATTAAATTTTTTTAGGATTTGGACACAACAACTACTACTACTACTACTACTACTACTACTACTACTACTTCTATTATTATTATTATTAATTAGTAGTAGTAGTAGTTTTTGCTATTATTATTATTATTATTATTATTATTATTATTATTATTATTATTATGATTGTGGAAAAAACATTTCCATTTTTATCTTTGTAATAAAAACACATAATAAAAAATAAAACAAATCATTTTAAGACAACATAAAAGAAATTCAGTTAACTTATTCATTTATAAATTTAAGTGGATTAAACAATAATTAAGCTTTCCCTCCCAAAGAAATCAAGAACTGTTTCAGCTCATTAAATTAGTTTTAACAAAGGTTATTTTGAGTGTATTTAAATAAAATTAGTCATAAAATAAAACGCAAATAAAAAAGTAAAATAAGCACTCCATACAACATCAACAGTCAACTATACATTTTAATTCCCCATATAAAAGAGAGAATTTTACTCTAAGTCATCTGTATTTCCCTTCCACCAAATAGAGTAATGAAGATAAATAGCCTAACGTTTCCCACTAACACCTCAATTACAGACAAATTACATGGATCTTACATCACATTCACTATAAGACCCTGAAAGACAAACTAATCTGAAAAAGCCCTGAAGATTTGACTGCTGTAGGCCACGCTGAGAACAAAAGATGCAGACAAGTTGAAGTCAGAACAAGTAGAACTACAAACAGAACTGAAAGCTCTCATCCATGACAGACTTATGGTGGCACTGGCGCACAAATGAGCCAAAGCTGGACTGGCAAATGAGGAAGTGTTGTGTCGTTGTTTAGACACTAGACTGAATACAAACTGTCGGACTGAAGCACTATTGAGTAGAGTATACTAAATGGCCGCTGTCAGTGGCCTCTCCTGTGAACCAAACAGCAAATGCTTGAATTATTAAAGAGGAATGAATGAAAGAACAGACCAAATGAAAGGGAAACACTGCAGACGTTTGGAGTTTGACCTGAATCTCCATCATCCAAGTGTGACTGCCATTGTAAAGACATAACCAATTCAAGGCAATCTGGAGCATGTCGACTAAGATAAGCAAATAAAAAAAAAAATATGATTTTTTAAAATATATATATATATATATATATATAAATTTATAATTATATAAATACATACATAAGTGTGTGTATGTGTGTACGTCAGTGTTTACAATGCAAAAGTTATAATAGGACCAACTACTGACAAAATCTCCATTACGATTCCAAGAAACCTCATTTTGAATGTAATTTTTAATTGAATTGAGACTGGTATATTATTTAGACAATATAGTATTTTACTTAAATTACAATGCAGACCACGTAAAAAAATTAATAAATTAATTAAAAAATTTTAAAAGTTCAAGAACGTGTACTATAAAACTGACATTAACTTTGACACAAAGTCATTTGTCCCTTCATGAACAGTGCTACATTAATGCACACACAGAAACGTTTGAGAAGTTTCTTTTGTTGCAAACGATGATACTACCATAATTAACACTTAAATGTGTTTTTAATAGAACGTAATAGAATGTTTCTAAAAATGTTTTTAATAGAAAAATAAATAAAATAAATAGTCAGGGATATTTATAAAATCATTTGATACAGCCCCAAACACAAATTAACTGTCATTTTAAATTGCAGAATATGTACTTTAAAGGTAGTGATAAGCGGTCAATATTTTAAATAGCAAGCAGGTAATGCCACTAGTTGATAAAAAACCTTTTAGTTTAAGTAACAGTTCTGATTCAGTATTAACTTGCATCGATTAATTGTTCACCTTTAGACTAATCGATATGTGCTACCAAAACAAAACACTGCACCTTTGATTTAATGCCAAATATGACTGTCAAAATCCTTCAAAGTGTCACTATCTGTCAAACAATGTTTTTAGTCGTTCTAAATATTTATTAAAAACGTAAAATATTTTTTTAAAGTAGTTTAAATGTTTAGATATTTTAGTAACAGCAGACAAAAAAAAAAAACATGTTTTACATAAATTGTTACACCTACACTGTAAAAAAAAGTTTGACGTTTTGTTTTAGCAAGGGATATTTGAACAGTAGAGGCATTCATTTAAAGTGTAACCATAACACTGCCTGTCTATTTAATTTTATGTAGACTACGAAGGAGAAATGCTTTCACATCATCTTCGCTCTATGGGTCAAAGATGAGATGTCTCATGCTTAATGTAACGCATTTATGAGAGAAACAATAGACAGACAAATGATGTACAAGGTTTAATATAACGCATGCAAAAGAATCAATGTGTGGATTTGATTTGCCATGGGAATGTTAGTTTAGTGGTTATTCTGAACAATCCACTTTTTATAACCAAAAAAAAAAAAAAGAGAAAGAGAAAAGTTTGTTGTACACTCATAACTGATAACATTTACAGGAAACCTATTATGCAAGAATCCCTTATATAAGGTGCTTAAACAGTTGTGTGGCAACAGTGTGTGAATTTAGCCAGCCTCTAATGATAAAAATTAGTACTCAATTTTTTTTAATCACACTTCATAAACAGTCTGCAGAGACATTATGATTGGCATTCTCTCTTTGTGCATGTCATCAAATAAGGGGGGGCAGGGGGTACCTCTTCAGCATAAACAGCCCTGGGTGAGAAGCAGCCAGCATGCTGATATATGCTAATGCACAGGTGTTTGTAGTTCTGCCATCATTTGAAAAGGGAGCACAGTCTCATTTGGATCAAAGCCTAAAAGGGGCAGTTTCAAAGAGTTATAAAAAGATATTTGTGGGGTATTTTGAGGTGAAACTTCCTATACACACTCTAGAGAGATCAGAGACTTAATTTGCATCTTGTAAAAAGAAGCGTAATAGGTCCCCTTTAAAGAATTGCACGCAGATAAACCATAAAGCGTAAAACCAACAGCATTTCTTCAAAAATAAAATAAATTGACTAAATTGATAAATTGTTGTCTATACACACTGAACGGATAACTACCATGTGTTGGAATCCTCTGAGAATCGCATTCTTTAGTCATTTGTCCTGCCTGCAGATTAAAGAAATAAAAATATCTTATCAAGTCATATTGTGCAGCTCACACTGCGTTCACAGCTTATGTATAATTCATCGCTGATATATAACTTTTCATATTAGGGGCCGTCAGCCTCTTTCACCCACTGTTGTTTCTCTTAGGATTTAATCGCAGTCTCTCTCCCCCTCTCTCTCTGCATCTTTTTAAAGCAAGGTATTATAAACAGCCCAGTGGCCTCTAGCAGTGCAGCCCTTTAAAAATTCATCAATGAAGGAACTGCCCCCCTCTGCACCAGATCGGTTTACCTTTAATTCACAAAAGCGTGACGAGACATACATTATTAACCAGCTGCAAGACCAGCAAAAAAAAAAAACACACACACACACACAACTGCCTAGAGCGACTGCAGACACAAACAAACATGGACTATTGAACATGAAGCTGTCCTTCCCACAAAAATGCCTCTTTAGTGGAAGCACAGAGTGAATCTTGTGGCTGACACGGAGGGGAAGTGTGAAAGTTCACTTCCTTGCTTCAACACCAAGGACAATGGTTGGCTGGGTGGGTCTCCCCACCTTTATTTTCTTCCTCCTGTCTTTCATCCTGTGAATTGTACGGCCATCACATCCGGGAACAAATGGTAGTAAGTGTCCTGAATGGATTGTAGGCCTCAGAAGCATTTGGAGTAAATGTGACGAAAGCTTCAAAACACACAAGTGTCTCCAAGGCACTTATCAACCTGGTTTTATTGCACGTTTACAGTGATCCGATCATAAACGGTCAGTTTGGAATGCGTTCATATTTCAAACAAAGTAGTTAAGATATGTGCAACACACTAGCTTGGTGTCCATCACCCTGTGGCTAGGTCTACACTAATGTGGATACATTTGAAAACAGCATTTTGGTCTAAAAACACTACATGTCCACTATCATTTTTCAATGCTTTCGGTCATCCATACTAACACAACTATAAACCCTTTTGATCCGTACTGCGCATGCACACAGATGTAAGACGCTTTTTCCTTTTTCTTTTTTTTTTTTTTTTAATATACATGTGCACGCGAGCACAAGCGAGAAAGCGAAACCGCTCACGCTTTAGACGGGCTCGTGAAAAAACTACGGGGCACAGGGGAGAATCTGCTCTTCTTCTTGGCTTTGTGGCTGTTCATCAAGACGACGACAATGTTTGTTTGACCTCGGGTCGACCATGGCTCATTATTATACGTCTATTATTTCAGTGTGCTGTTTTGGCTGTGAATTAAACATGGCGGGTCCTTTGTTTTCATTCTGGCTTGTTGAGTGAGCAAATGACATATCTAAGTAAACCAATAGCGTTCAGCTGCGCATCTAGCTCCGTCTTTTGGTACCCTTGGTACACTTTGCAAAAGGTGACCAAAAAGTGGTACGGTACGACCACAAGAGAAACGGCCCTAAAAGCGTACCGAACCGTACCACTCAGAGGAAACAGGCCAAAAAAAAGATACATTTTTGTTCAAAAAAAAAAAAAAACCTGTCTCAGTATGGACTTAAGGCCAAAATAGGAGATAAAAATGTGCATTTTAAATGAATACATATTAGGCCTGTGTTCATGTACATTGACTTATCACATGAGAAACTAGTGATGGAAATTGTTTATGCTGAGGTGCCACACGAGGTGGATTTGGACTTGTGCAAGAAAGGGTTAATGCAAACAATGAGAGAGAAAATTTTTTTTTTTTTGCTGAATAAACTAATACAGCGAACATTACACCCATGTGATTAACCAGCCGTCTCCATTATCCTAGCTTTGTTTACTGTTGGTTACTAGGTTACCAGTATTACAGTCAGCCACTCTAACACCCGGATGAATGAACACTTGAGATTTAAATTCGCATTTGAGATTTTTCCTTTTTTGGTGAGATTTGAAAAGATCTGCTTTACGTTAGGAATGCTACAAAGTGATGCTACAGACCAACAGCTGGTACACCATGAACAAAAAAAGTAGCACAGCTGAATGTAGGGAAAAAACATGGATTTACACTACAGTTCAACAGCTAGGGGTGAAGTTTTGATTTTTGATTCGTTGTTGATGCTTTTGTTGAATACATCTGTTCAGCAAAGATATATTAAATTGATCAAAAATGGCATGCAAGAGCATCATAACCCATACTGTACATCATATGAAATTGCTTTGCAAACAAACAAAATAACCCCAAACAAATTAACTATAAAAAAAAAACTGATACAATGCATACCAAAATGGACAGGATTCGTTTCTTGAGCACAGCAGCAACATATTAGAAAGATTTATAAAAGGATCAAACTAAATTGACTAGAGTAACAGCTACTGAAAACTCGTTATTGCCTACAATAATTGCCTACATTTTAGTTGAAAATTATTAAAAAGTTTAACATTCTGCAAAAAAAACAAATCCTTTTAAGATCAAACTTTAGAGCAAATGAGTAATTATTGGTTCAGATTCTTGAACAATGAACGGTAAAATCAGCACAAAGTGTTGCAACTTACGATTCACTTGTCTGGCAGCTGAGAGTCCTTCAAGTGTAGTTCTCCACCTCTGACCTCTGTGAATAAAAGAAAGGTGGTGTTAAAACTCATCACATTTCCTCTTGACTACAGACAAACTCAATTTCACCTCTTGTAAGAGAAAATAAAAATAAATACATCTAATCAATCATTTCTAATACACAATCTCCAAAAACAAAACACCGCAAAGAGATTTACTGAAAGAATATATGTGACTACTTACAGTAAGTCGCAACTTTAACTATCTGCTGGGAAAGTATTTGGACATAACCTACAGCAGGCTTAACACCTGGTATGAAAAAACTGATCGATTAACATCTAGTAGAAACCTATTCAGACAGCCAACAACTAAAAACAAAAAGTAGTAAACTTCCATCTTGTCTTCCCATATTCACATGAGACTGATCATCAAGTTAGTTAAAATTAATCAAAATATTGCAAATGCATCACAATATCCATAATTACAATGGTTTGCAATAAATAAGTGATTTATTAGAAATATTCCATTGTATGCCTGCCATTAGCAAACCCTCTTGATGTTTTCAGGTTGATTATACATATCACCTCCTTGTTTTTACTGGTACAGTTTTATTTTCATTTGTTTACGCTGTCTTATGCTACTGCCAAACAAGGCTGTTCACTTTTAATAGTCTAATATAGTCCTAGAGTCGCAATATAGTTGTATATAGCATTTTTTACCCCCAATAAAGCAGAACCCTAATTTGAGCCCTAGTTTTTTTCTGAAAGGATTTTTCATACAATAAAAAAATTAAACTATATAGATCCATTTTGCATTTATATCATTTGACCTTATCCCACTGAAATGCTGAAATTAAAAGACTGAATATAAAGCGCATAACATACATTCTAATACTGCATCACTTCAGTTTGGCACCACAATGAAGGGCTGAACAACGACAGTGAAGCTCAAGTCAATGAATGAAACTTGTTTGTTTATCACCTAAAGTTTAAGCAAACTATACTATTGGTTAAAAAAAAAAGAAAAAAGAAAGAAAGAGTCATTAGTTTGACATGTTGATTGCAAAAGCTGAAGTCTACCAACAGACATAATAAAGCACAAAAAACAACTGATACTAAGTGTTAAAATCTTAAGACAAAGCTCAACTTTAAATGCTCGAGTGTGTACATAAAGGGGTTGCATGATGAACTGCAAAACAGTTATTGTGATAACAGTATAGGCAATACATGTATCACAGACATGTGATAAATGGTAAATAAAAAATTTCATGCATTGTTTATCGAAATTTGACCAATCAGATGAAAAAGATTTTTAATCTTTATCCCATCTCCCAAGTATTTGCCCTACTGCTATTGGCTGGAGCAGCCCAAAGGTGAACTCACAGGCTGAAAATAAACAGGCAGGAGAGGAAAAATGACAACTGCCAATCGGAGTCAGTATATCTGGTTAAGTTTTTAAAGTCGTGTGAAATTAAAAATAAAAACTTTTAGATTAGTTTCAGTTTCTAGTTTTAAGCTTAGCTATTAGCTACTGTGCTCCAAAACAATTCACATTTAGAAAATATAAAACTAATATAAACATCCAAAGCTTGCAGTTTGTCACTTTGCCCCAAGTCGATCAATATTCATTTCACATCCAGTCATACTTGATTTTCTCATCAAATCGTGACTGATCAGTATCTGACATGGCCCGCCCCTTTCAAGATACTTCTCATTTGCTTTTCATTTGATGTACTTGAGCCCAACCGCTCACTGGTAGAGATGTGAAAACAAAACAGGCTATTATTTAAAAGGGAGGCGCTACTCCATCCCACCCTCTTTTAATTTTTCAGTTGATATTGTCAAACAATGAATTAAAAAAATAAATAAAGTGTGCATTTCAAAACACTTCATAGGACCTTTAAAAACAAAACGCTTGCACCTTGACAGTTTTTTAGTCTGAGCTAGAATTAGTTATATCTGAAAAATATATTTTATTTAATATCATTAATAATTTAAAATCATAGCTATGATGTTATACCATAAGAAATATGGTTAAATCACAAAACAGTATCACTAATTTTTCCAATATCAGTACATAATCCAATATTTTGCTGTACTTTCACAGCCATGAGACAATTCCTTTCTAGTCAAACATTTGGCATTTTGACACTGTTGATATTGGACAAGTCAACATGAACAGGGTATAAAAATAAGGACAAAACTTGCGACCAAACTTCACTGAAAATAAGAAATGACCTGAAATGCACTTTACAAAGCAGTTTAAGAACACACACACAAAAAAGGCGTGACCGGAGAGAAAAGGGGCCATCAAGAGGAAACAGAATCATACACACACCATTCATTGTAACTTACACCACAAGAAATGTTTTCATACCAACATTCCAGCTTCTTTTACTCTGATCCCAGAGGTAACTCGGGGACAGTCAACATCCCACTTGCTTAATACATGAGAAACGGAGTAGAAAAACCCACACAAACACATCTAGCACTACAAGACTGGATGGCATGTGACCAGCCACCTAGAAATAGGAGCCTCAAACTGAAACTGCAGCAATTTCCTGGGATTTTTTCTCAAGAACTTTACAAAATCAGCAAGGAGGGGTGGGATAGCATTGAGCTAGTGTGATGAATATTAGATGAGACGAACAAAAGAACAGTCCCTGGGTAACAGTCTGATGAGTGCAGTACTCATTATACACCACATGAGCTCTCTGACCCGACAAGTTTGATACTCTCAAGACCCATCAAAAATCACAAATAACTCAAATAATGCTGATGTAGTTTGAAAAAAAAAAAAAACTAAAAAAAAGAGCCAAATATAGGAGTGCAATAAATAAATATGAACATAAAAGCCCAAGCAAAACTTTCAGTTCCCCAGATAGAATTTTACAATCTGACACGTATACATTCAGTAAATTGACTCCGATTTGTCATATCAGAGAAGGCATTGTTCAAACATGCAGAGAGTGTGCCTATGTGTGACAGTGAGCATCTGCAGTGAATAAATACAATCCAACACTATTCCTCAAGAATATATCAGCCAAAGTAAGAGTTGAGGTCTAGCACTGATTCTCTGAGCCCAAGAATAAGGGCTAGAACCACACAAGTCTGCATAAAAGTAGTGTTTTTTTTTTTTCCACAGAGGAGAAAACGTTAACCAACATTTGATATTTCTGAATGAAGCTCAAAGTGTGAAGTCTACATCTAGAGAGTTTAAATAAAAATTGACCCAGTTTATGTATTATTGCTGGTCTCATTATGGTCTCAATATTTGTGACCCTGAACCACAAACCAGTCTTATGTTACACAGGTTTATTTTTAAACAATAGGTAAAACTATATTGTATGTGTTGGAATTGAAAGTCATTGAAATCATTAAAAAATTGGGTAAATATCTAGATCTAAAGATGTTTTTTTTGGTTAAATTTTTGTCAAATTCTATCCTAAAAAGTATACATAAATGGAAACACTTAATTGTTCTATAAAAATCCACAGGTATTACTAGCTTTGTGATGAAGCATCACATTTAATGTTTTCCAAAAAAATAAGAAAAGAATCGCTTAAATGCTCATTTTTATAAGTTATCTTTATAAGTAACGGTGATATCAGCTAATATTTTACATTTAAAGCATTGGCGTCAGATAAGTTGTTCAATGTTTGCCATAGTGTGCATTTATGTATTCTCTTTAAGACAAGCCACTCAGATGGTGTATTTAGCATCTGACAGAAAGTGAGCAATTTCATTGACTTTCTAACATGACCTTAAAACAACACTCCGGCGTACACCAAAGTCTTATACAAAACTACTGCGACACATCAGATCCACAGTCCTCTAGCTGCTCTGGTTGGAGTCACTAACATTATCAAATTAAATTTTTACCTCAAATAATAATAATAATAATAATAATAATAATAATAATAATAATTAGTAATAATAATAATAATAATTTTAATAATAAAAATAAAATTAATAATTAAATAATAATAATAAAATTAATAATAATTCCCGCAACTGACTTTTCAAAAAGATATGCACATTGTTTCATGTGCTTCTAAATGAGATGTTTTCCAGTGGAATCAAAATCCAATGCACTCAGGGTGAACAATATAACTAAAGTAAGTAATAAAAATAAAAACGACGACAACGTTTATACAATAATATCTGCTACATTTGAATGTCTATGATTTACCTAACATTGTATAAAGTAGATATTTTCATACAGTATGTTCTAGTTTTAATGTTGATATATGCTAATAGCCAACAATGTAATTATATAAAAAGTTAAATCATTGGTATTTTGTCCAATAATAAATATAACCATGCCTAAAAATTTTTTTTTTTTTAATTTCATTATTGTAAAAATTCTTATTTTATGGTCTAAACTTATTTAAAAGTAAAAGGAATATCAGTAATATGCAGGCAAAATGGATTTCCAGAGTTTCTATACCTGTATACTTTGTGTAACATTCTAGCTTGTACATATGCAAATATAAAAGCCATGAAAACACGCACACTCATCTGAGAAAACTCAACAAAAAAAATTGAGGGAAGCCAAGTCTGCAAAATAAATAAATCTATAAACATAACAGCATGCAATTGAATTAGTTGTCAAGACCTCTGACACCTGCTGTGACAACAAATTACACTTCGATTTGGCTGAAACGCTCCCTTTCATGCACGCAGAGAGAATTCTGCCAGCTCTAAGAGGGAAACAGAACCCTCCAGTGGCGACACTGTACCCGTCTAATCATGGGCCTGTGATGTGATGTAATGTAATGTTCCCATGCACACTCTGAGACAAAGGGCAACAGAGGGTCATTTTCTTTGAATGAAAGCCACTCTTTTTCTAGCTACTCGCAGAGAGCAGATTAGCATGCTGTAAACTGGCAAAATATGCAGTCAACAACACCATTGAGAAATATGTTGAGGAAACTCTGCAAGAACTGAATTACTGGAAGCCAAGATATGGAATTCACCTGATGGATCACATGAAATTATGAAAGGCTTGTCCGGCATGCAAAATATTGTAAAGATCATGTTTTGTGTCCTCAATGCAATGAATACCAAGGGGAAATGTTGCTTTTCTATTAAATCAACATGATCAAATATGTCCATGATTTCAGAAATTTAAAAAAATAAAAATAAAAAATAACCACAACAACAACAACAACACTATAGCAATATTAGCATCATAGACTAACAGCATAGCAACTGTTTACCTATCAAAATTAAAACAAAAATAGGTTCGGCCAAAAATGGAAATGCACTCGCATTTAAATTTAATGCGATATGGAACTTTTGGTTAACGATCCTTTTAAGTAATCTTTAATAAACAAATCCTAAATTCCTACCACAAAATATATGCTTTAATGAAAGTAAATTGACTAAAAGGAAAAATAATCGACTAAAATACTAAATGTAAATTAACTATCAATCTGTACAAGTCTGATTTATTTCGCACAAAGATTGAAAGCATTTTTAAACGTGTCAACATCAAGAAAGCATTACTAGCAGATACGCACCTGATAGTGATTAGTTTTGCAAAGGGCTGGGTGATATGACAAATCTCATATCCCTAGAACCAGTGGTAGATGAGGTACACAAATGAGGCACTTTGGTAAACAATGCACAGAGGCATTGCTTGCAATTTTGGGTCTTATGCAACAAAATGAAACTGTGCCCCATGTCAGAAGTCCTCCTTTTTAGAATTGCTTTAGTCATAGTGCAAAAGTACTTGGTTTTTAATTTACTTAAGTAATAAAAGTACTGATCAAGGTTTATTTTGCAAGTTTGAAAAAGTAATAACAAAACTTGTCATAATTTGATAATTATACTGATAAACTGAATATTCAAATAAAAACATGTGAAACCAAGAAGGTTGCTGGTTCGAGCCTCGGCTGGGTCAGTTGGCATTTCTGTGTGGAGTTCTGTGTGTAGCATGTTCTCCCTGTGTTGGCGCGAGTTTCCTCCAGGTGCTCCGGTTTCCCCCACAAGTCCAAAAAACATGCAGTACAGGTGAATTGTGTAAGCCAAATTGTCCATAGTGTGTGTGGGGATGAGTTTGTATGGATGTTTCCCAGTGATGGGTTGCAGCTGGAAGGGCATCTGCTGCATAGAACATATGCTGGATAAGTTGGCGGTTTATTCCGCTGTGGCGACCCATAATTAATAAAAGGGACTAAGCCAAAAAGAAAATGAATAAATTAATGCAAACCGTAAAATAACATATTACAGAAATTTACCAGAAATGTAAATTTAAGGAAATTTCTGTATTTTAATATTCATTATTTTACGGTATATTTCTGTAATTTAACAGCCATTATTTTAGGGGTTTTTTTCAGCACTCCAACTGTCAAAAATAAACTGTAAAATTATGTTTTTGTTTTTTTTACAGTGTAGATATTATTGGAAGCAGTGAGCTGTTGACTTGTGAAAAGCCGTCAGTCCAATTCACAAATGAATTGTTCAATTTTACAGGTTAACTCGTAAATGACACTATAACGTCATCTGAGCAAGGGATGACGTAATTAAACAGTTTCACTATTAACACTATTTATCACCAACTGAACTGAGGGAACAGTCACTACCAGCATCATTGGGTTCGCAACAAGACACCAAAACTGCTAAGTTTAATTAGTCAGCAGCAGCCGCTACGGTAATGTTGGCTCATATGACTATACCATTTAATACCACCTCAAGAAGACACTTGAAACTACAGCATCATGGTCAGTAGTTAGAGGCCCAAAAAGCTGAATGGGACAAACTATAACGAAAATTATGTAGGGCAGAAACGGCAATGCAAATTTAGCGATAATCCCATCCACTTTCAGCAGTTCTACACTGAAACGGAAATGTAAAAAGTGTCCCAAAAAAACAACCGGAAGTGAGCAAAGCTATGCTGAATAGTATCTATCAGAAAAGCAGTTTTGGTTTCTTTGCCTATTTGGAATAAAATTAAAATGATGAATATCAGTCAGTTTATAAAGTTATAGACCATGGTATAATTGCACTAAGTAGACCATTACATTTCTGGCTAAAGTAAAAATCAAATGCTACCATTGAAATGCATGAAGGACAGAACATGATTCAGCACTCTTATGTAAACGTTGATTTATCCAGTTCTTAGGGAGTGGGTCTCCCAAAAGCAACTTGAGAACAAAATTCTCTAAATTGTGCAGGTCTACTAGGAATATGCTCTTGATATGCAAGAGCAGCAATACGTTTTACGCAAACAAAATCATGACCTCACCACCCCAGCTAGGGTACTCAAAG
The DNA here is from genome assembly GCA_903798035.1 of Danio albolineatus. Taxonomy (NCBI): domain Eukaryota; kingdom Metazoa; phylum Chordata; class Actinopteri; order Cypriniformes; family Danionidae; genus Danio; species Danio albolineatus. The sequence goes on from CAIGQQ010038221.1 coordinate 2,233,073, forward strand.
AGAAAGCAACACTTGGAGTCTGGGTCAAGAACATCTGATACTGTGCTTCTCTCCAGAGAGGAGTTTACACCTCATTCTACCAAAGACCTAAAGAAATCCAGATGTGATGGCAGAATTTAGATCTCAAAGCGCACAAGTAATTTCATCAATCTATGGAATCAGTTACAAGACTAAACAAGTTTAAGTCCAAATGCTGGTTAAGGTTAAAGAAATGTGCAAGAGTTCTTTAGAAAACAAGTCCACAAAGGGTCAGTTCATTGAAACCATTGTTATGTCTTTCCTTAAAGAAAGGTTTCCAGAAATTAACTCCCTCACTATCAGTTTCACAGTTTTTTCCTTCACTCAAACAAACCCTTAGCAGGTAGTGAGCGTGCAGCAGAGGGATGGAAAATGGGTTGAAATAACAAATAGTTCCCGTAAGAGTATGTAGCATAAGGTTTCTTTATTAGACATGGGGATCTTTGTGCTCCTATATAAAGCGGATAAATAGGACATACATGGACGCACAAAGCATTAAACATGGCGTCAAGCCTTGGCTTGGATAGCTGAGAATTTGATCCACTAAGACCCAGTAAGCCATGTGTTAGGGAAACTACCAAGCTGTGGGTAACTTGACAAACTAGAGATTTGACATAGTAAAACATTACTGAAGAGAGTAAATCTATGGTCCTGTTTTCAGCTTGTGTTAATTTGTGTTTTTGTTTAGCCAGTAACAAGTGGACAATGCTAACGCAGGTGAAAATTGAATCTCAATTATGTATTCTCTTTAGAAAACCTGAGGTCGCTGAAATTACATTTGACCAAACTTTGTTAATAGTACAAACATTGTGTGGTCGAAAGCTTTTCAAACTGCCAAAGAGCACAAAACAGCGGTTTACCCAAAAATAATAATTCCCATATCATTTACTCACTCCAGTGGTTCTAATCTCATGAATTTTTCCTCTGTTGAACACAACAAAATATTCTGAAGTGTGTTGGAAAGCACCAGCCATTTAAATCTATAGAAAGAACAAATACAAATTCTATAGAAAGTCAATAGCTGCTGCTTGCCAAACATTCTTTGCCTATATCTTTGTGTTCAACAGAAAAACTCAAACAGGTTTGGACGCAGTCAGAATTTTCAGTTTTGAGGTGAACCATCCTTTAACACTCAACCTACTGGCCTAATTTTTAAACATCCCAGAATCTCACAGAACTGCTCTCAGTTTCTGTTGTCCCCTTTTACTTTCATAGGCAATTCACACAAGCTTATTTCACAACAATACATAGAAATATCAGAAACATAGACCCACTCATAACTCAAAGAAATCTGGAAACTGGACAAAGAGATGGATAAAAAATCTGAGAGCACATCCTTGTTAACTTTTGTTCTTATTTGACAAAACATCTTAATTCCATGCCAAAGCAATGCATGCAAATCTGTGGCTAATAGTTAACAATTATATAAGTAACAAGAAATTAAAAACTTAAATGCAGATATGCTGAATTACAACACAGTGGGCTTTAAAATGTGAACTATATCTGGAGACCACACAAAGAACAAAAAGAAACAACATAATAATAGTGTTGTGGTGTACAATAATATAATGGAGTGCAATCCTAAACTGATCACCAAGAGGTGCACAACATGCAAAAAAGAAAAATAAAACACTGAAAATAAATAGCTGCGCATTTATTCGTAATGAAATGACAAACACGATTGATCCTATCTGAGAATGTAATGCACATCTTGTCAGGGAAGCCCAGTTGTTTGTTCAGAAATAAATTTCCTCTAAAAGATCAACGAGTGCTCTCGTGCAGAAACCACAAACAAAAAAAAACAGAAAACCCCCATCACATTACACTATAAACAGAAGACTTAACTACTTTTGATTTATTTTGACTAATAAATCACATGACTTGTCATAGCATTTGTATGCTGCTACTCTGATGATTTGGAGTGCTTTTATCCTCACATGCAAATCCTTTGGAAAAAAAGCATCTGCAAAAAGTAAAATGTAAGAGTGACTTCGAAGTAAAACATGCAATTATATGCAGTATTATCATGCACAGTTTAGTTCTTACAGGCCAAGCTCATTGACAAGCAAGGTATACAATTGTCATTGTCAATTGATTTTGATTTCAAATGTGAATTTGCGTAGCTTGTCAGTGTATAATGTCTCTGCATAGTCAATCCTGCTCCGAAGTTGATCAAAAGTGCATAAAAATCCCCTAGATCCCCTAGGGATAGTTCACTCAAATGAAAACCATCACCATTTACTCTAAAATCTCTTAGCATTTCTTTCTTCAGTTGAACATAAAAGATATTTTGAAGAAAGCTGGAAAATTGTAGCCATGGACTTTAAAAAAAGTTTTTCCTACTTTGGATGTCGAAACTTCTTCAAAACCATCTTCGTTGGTGTTCAACAAAATAAATACATTTAAAGGTTTGGAACCACTTCAGGGTGAGTAAATAAACAATTTTTCACTTTTGGCTGAACTATCGCATTAACATCTACACAACCAAATTACCGTCAAAATCTGCCAGTGGGCCAAAATAAAATTCAATTCAAAGCACTAATACTTTTTAAATCACACTGAAGACCAAATATTAAACTGTAATATTTGAAACAATAAAAAAAAAAAAAGCTAAGCAAATTCCTTCACACCAATTAGAAAAATCACACAATACCATCTGTCTGACAAGGTGTCACTGTCCATATCTAGAGCAAACTTGTTCTTGGTGCTGGCACGGCTACACCTGGAAGTGAATCAAGAGGAGTGAGAGGAGAACAGCATTCATAAATCATAGCAGGAATGCACTCGCGTTTCCTCCGCCCGTCCTGCTCCTCTTCAGAGGTGTTGGAACTCTGGTTCAAGGCAGCCAGGGCATGTTTTTCACACAAGACTGTTTGTGTTGGGGTAGGGTGGGGTACCTGATCTGAAATCAGCACAGTAGGGGAGCTTTTATTAGCAGCAGACTAAACCTGACAGTGTGTGTATGTGTAATGATATAAAGTCAAGCGACGTGTACCCATGGCAGAGCTCCACCATGAGGCCCACCGCAGAGATCCCTACGGCTGGGCTCAGGTTACAGTGTGTTCAGGTTCAGATAGTGACGGGCAGGGCCAGCGAGCATCTACTCCAGTTACAGAGAAAAAATGTGGTACAAAGTGAGATAGACAAAAGAGAGGGAGGGAGAGAGGGAGGAATTCCAGCGATGATACAACTCTTGCTTCTCAACTCTCCCTTGAGGTAAAACTCTTACAAATCTATCATAATTCAATGCGCATAAACAAGAGTTATGCCATGGACCATGTAGAGATATCAACAACGGAATCAGTCAAACCTCACAAGGTTTTCCGAACAGGAAAGTTGATCCCTGCTGCAGATATTACTATAATTTATTCTTCGTTTTCATAAGGAGTTATTCATTTTAGCTTCATGTTTCATTTGAATTTTACAGATTCTTTTTTTTTTTAAATGAACTAGGGCTGCACAATATATAGTATCAGCATAGATATTGCAATGTGATCATTTGCAACAGTCACGTCACAGGATATCCAATGTTAAGTTTGTATTACTATTTATCATTTGTATGCGTTTTTGATGCCTGTGATTAAACAATGCTTTTAAAAACATTCAAACAAAAGAAATTGTACTGTTTGTGACCTTAACTAAGATTCATTTTATTGAATTTTTATTTTTATCATTCAGTTACTGTATTGAATACAGTTGTTATGCATGAAAATACTCAAAACATGCAAATACGAAAACGTGTCAGGGAACCCCAAAAAGTGGCTTGATTGTTTATAAGATTTATGGAGAAGCAAATAGTAAAATTCATTAATCTCTGACTAAACATGTGCATGAAAATACTTACAACACATGCAAATGCAGAAATCTACTGCAAATAGCAGACAACAACAAAAATCGGTCGGTGACCTCAAACATTTTAATTGGTTATTAGGTTTTATGAAGATGCACTCTCACTGCAGAATCATCCCAATTGATGCCACATTATAAATTTTTTCCAAACACGGATACGAAGTCATATGGTGAAATTGTATTCATATTGCGATATAAAAATAAAAAATAAAAAATAAAAATAAATAAATAAATCACAAAATAAAATACCGCAATGGTAGAATGGTAGAAGTGAGACCCCTGACACCTCAACCAAAATATTAGTTTTTAATCTGCATAACCATACTACTGACCATTGTAAAGTTGATTCCAAGAGCAAAACCTTTCCTGCAGATCATGTTCATGTCTATTTGCATATCTCTATTTATTAATAGCAACCTGTACAGTATGTTGGTCTATTTGTAAATCTCTGATTCTAGTTAATACGACTTGTGTATTATGTTCACAGGAAATCCATCTGTAAATATTACCCAAAGGTTTCTAGAATTGCACTTGCTCAGCATATTTTAGTACAGTCAGTTTTGAAAATGCCTATATTCACTGAGAAATGGATAAATATTCAATGTATTTTGGTACCTTTAAACAAAACATCTTAAACAAATTTATTTATTAAAATAATATTTTTATTAGTCACTAAACCTATTTAGAGATTGAAAGATAATGCAATTAATCTCAACCAAAATGTTTCAAACTAAAAAATATATATTTATTATTACAACCTACAAAATTTCAACTATTTTTCAAAAAATTTAGCTTCTTTTGATTTTTCCTCTTTTTAAATTTGTATATAATATTTTTCTATAATGCAAAAATTTGGGTGTACAATTTTTTGGACCGTTATCATAAGTTATTTAGTTAGATAAGCACCCGATTTGGCTTTAGTATTAACTAACGTATATGGACAAATATAATATTGTATAGCTTCCTACTAAAAATATTAATCTGAAAGATGAGGGCTGTACATATATCTGCCGAGCACTGTATATCCTGCATTTGCTGCTATTGCACTCCTGGTTAGACCTAAATTGTATTTTGTTGCCTTGTACATGTGCCATAACAAGGTTTAATCTAATTGAAAATCCTGACAATGCAGAATGGCATCAAACACAGAAGGAAAAAGAAAAAAAAGACACATTTGAATGAACAAAACCAACCTTAACAGAAAAAAAAAATCCATGACAAAATGTCTGAAACTGTATCCTCAAGATTCAACATGAAACCTCAAAGGACATCAACTTTCAACCAATCACATTTCATTAACTGCCTCTTACCAAAAAGGGCTAGTTGAGTTGATCAAGGCAATATCTACCTCGCCATCAGAGTTAACAGGCCACAGAAGTGCATTAAGTAATAGACTGAGCAGATAACATGGACCATTTCCACTGGACCATCTCTTATTTCAAGTCCAAGCCAGACAACAGACTAGAAAGAGCCCATTGAGTGGGGGAAAAAAAAAAGGTCTGCTACACATATGGCTGCATGTCTGAGAGAGGTTCAGATGCTTTAACTACTGTACTGTTATTGCAAGTGCCCCCACATCTGTGGAAGAAATTCATTCATTCTGTCAGAGTGAGACGTGGGTAAGATAAAGCAAACACAGCAGGCGGTTGTAAGAAACGGAGAACAAAATATGGTCAAGGAAGATGACGAATAGGCAAAGTGCATGCCTCTTATTCTCCACATAATCGTATCATCTCCCTCCTCAGAGATGATCGCCATCCAGATGGACCAGCAGTCTCAAAAAGGCATTTGTCTTCATTAGATCTGAGAAAATGAATAAACAGACTGTGCCGTCTGTTTTTCCTTCACAGACTGTGGGCAAACAGGAACCAGGTGCACAAGAGCAAATGCCTGCATTTAATAACAGATACGATAGGACTCGACACCTACACCACGATTCAAACATGTGGGTCAATGACAGAACTGCCTTTGATATCATAATTATTATAGTTTATATAAAATTAAAAAATGTACACAAACTCTCTGAAAAGTTTGTTTTAATGCCCATCAGTTTTAAAAACCATGGTTTTTAATAAATGAATCATGCATACCCTTAAGCACAAACAACATAACTTCAACAGACGCAACACATTTACCACAAATAATTGTTATGCATGTTTGATTTCTATTCATTTCAAGATCACAAGATTTCTACCAATAGGCAAGGTCAGGATTAGTGTTAAATTTCTGTTTGTATGTATAGCGCCATCCAGAGCACTTGAGAAAACGCTGCAGATGGGACTATTCTGTGATGCTTTGTTATACTTTACCAAAAATGTACTGATTACATTCATTCATTCTCTTTTCAGCTTAGTCCCTTTATTTATCGGGCTACGCCAAGGCGGAATGAAACGCCAACTTATCCAGCATTTAACGCAGCGGATGCCCTTCCAGCTGCAACCCATCTCTGGGAAACATCCATACACACCCATTCGCACTCATACACTACTGACAATTTAGCCTACCCAATTCACCTATACCACATGGATACAGACACGAGTGTGGGTTTGCAGAGAGAGTTCTCCTCCGCGTGCACCGTTGATCAGCTGTAATCTCCGCTGCAGTTTATCAGTGAACATCGCCGGAGTGTTAGAGCTAATCGCAGGCTTTTCTTTTGAGCGAGTGACCAGTTATAGGGGTGTAAGAACTAGCTTGACGAGGCTCAGAAAGGGAGCGGCATATTTACATTTGTTTATTTGCTATAAATGCTCATGTTGTTCTGTGCATGTACCCGAGTTTTAAAAAGGTAGAGTTCAGATATCTGACTGTTTGCTTTAAAAGACAAAATTTTGAATCACAAATAAGAATCATAAATACATTTATAAATTTTAATACAAGAATTGTTGTGCTGTGAAGCAAAATATAATTGTTAACGGAACGCATAAATCCCCCGTGTTATTGAATTGAATCGATGGCATAATTGTAACCGAACCGTGAGACCAGTGTAGGTTCAAACCGCCATGTCATACACACAACATTACTTTTATTTTCTAATATTTATATTTTGTTAAAACGAAAGGATTAAAAAGGTAATTGAGCCTGACTTGGCATAAACGTGGTTTTTCAGCAGGTTCCTGCTCTACAGAAGAGAAACACCTAGAGACACCATTAACATATCATTCATGAACAGCACAAACAGTCACCAAACATACAAAATCGAGAAGCATTCAATAGCTAACTTTAAGGCTAAAGTGATAGTTGACCAACAGATGACAAGCATAGGATTTAAAAAATAAATAAATAAAGACTCAAATGTTGATATGTTTTTTAGATTGAGGGAATTGCCAGGCTTTTTAAAAATATACAAGATATTTCCATAACGCTTTTTCATTCTCTTTTTTAATTCAATCATTGCATACTGTCAATCAAGAATACTGTCATTTCACAAGCGTTTTTGAGACCCGTGACCATGTGAGGGCATTCAAGCCTAAAAAAAAATTGCAGCATCTGTAACTTCGACAAATTAATAACGATTGAATTGTTAATAAAACATAGACTATGCAGTATTAATTTTACATTTGATTGAATTACTGTATACCTGAACACCTCAGAGAGGAAGAAAATAAATAAATAAATAAATAAACTGTTCATTTAATTGGTATCTTTTTCTTTATTGAATGCATCTACGCTTGTATATAGTTTCTTCTATTTTATGCATGTGTACTCCCCTACAGAATCACCCCAATCAATTGTTAAATCCCAAATCTTCCAAAATTTTTCCAAAAAGTTTAACTCGTCTAGTGAAATTATTCATGTCGCAACATATTGCAGTATAAGAAAATAAATAAGAAATAATCAGGTTAGATTTTTCTAATATCATGCAGATCTACTTGTAGGTGTATTCAAGTAAGAAAATATGCAACAAATTAATAAATGACATAACAGCTAAAGCTCGTCATTACCTGTATTTAATAGACCAATTTAAGGGGCGTGTTTTTATGTATAAAGCCAGAAGGGAATTTAAAGAAAAAGGTTCTTATACAACAGCCAATGAGACATTCAGTTTGCACGTGCCCATGACAGTAGACACAAAGATGCATTATCATCATACAGTTAACCACCAAAAAAACGGAAAGCCTCTATTGTCCTTAAATCCATCAACAGCTAGTCATCAATTCACCCAAAACTCTAAGTGGAGACTGAGGGAGTGAAAGGAAAGGGGGGGGGCTGCTGCTATATTACATTTCCACCAGCGTGGGGGAGAGTAATTTCAGTGGCTGAAATTCAAGACAGTGTCTTCTGAGTTTAAAGCATCTTGAGAGCGAGCTGGGCTGAACAAGGCAATAAGCACACAAAAAGAGAGTGAAAGATGAGGGAAGGCTAAAGTGATGGAGGCTTACAGAAATTTGCTCAGATAAATAAGAAAGGTAAAATGGAAGAAAGCTTGAGCGAGCCCATGGCTGATTGCTGGGAAATTGCGCCGTCTGCTCACAACCAGTGATGGAAAGATGTGACCATGTATCAGGATTACCAACACTGATGTTCCCCCAGAAATGAAAATTGTGCCATTAGTCATGCTTCTGTCATTGAACTTTCGTTCTTCAGTGATGACTAAAAGAGATTTTAAAGAAATGCAATATTAGGTTTAGCAAAAATCCTAAACTTTGAAAGAGAGACTGAATAGATACAACAAAAATAAAAGTCGTCCAATGGATTTAGGTTCTATTTATTGTAAGAAATAATCCATACTTGTCAAAAAAGTCTGATCCTTTGAAGGAACAGCTTTATTTAATTCACAAAGCTAGTCCAAATAATTTTTCACAGATTAGACTAATGGAGCTGGTCTACATGAAAGTGATTTATTTATTTATTTTATTCGCATCAGCGCAGACGTGTGAAAGAGGCATAAGACTGAAATGCAATGCAACATGTCATACGAACCACTTTTATTATACATTTAAAGGCTTTTCCCATTATATTTTAAAGCCTCCAAATGAATTCCTTAATTACAAATGCATTTCTGTTCAAAACGTGTATTATTAACTCTAGGAGAAATGCCAATCATTCAGGTTTGAAAGCAAAAAGTAAAAAAAAAAAAAAAAAAAAAAGAATTGGAAAACAGAGCATTTGAAAAAATAGTGGAGACCCGTTCATACCAGAACAAAGGCTTTTCAGTACTTCAGCATGAATTGGAGGTGAGAAGCAACACACCTTTGACTGCCGCTGACACATTCAAAACTGCTGGATGTTCACAGTTGTTGCAAAGAGAATCTGCAGGCCTTTCAAGTTGAATAGATAAAGATGTTAACATCCACATGTTGAGACAGACCATCTTCCTCATGTTTTTTTTTTTTAAAACCATATAAGCATGTGAAAAGGAGTAGCTACTGTGATACCAGTTTTATCAAACACAAAAATAAATTGTTTTGCATTCAGTCATGTTATACCAACACAAATCAATTAAGTTAAAGTAATTGTTTTTTTACACATTTAAATGGAGTTACAAACAAAACGATTCAATCATCCTAAACAAAAAAAAGGGTAATTTCAGCTAATTGTAAGTAGTTTGCACAAGCAGCAAACTACTTGGCAGTAATCCGTTTCATGACAAGTATTATAAAGGCCAAGAAATCAAGTGTACATGACTAGGGTTCTGAATAACAGCAATCAGTCACTCGTATCCAGTCAGTCAGTCAGTCACTGTCTTGCACAACCAAAGTCCAAAATGATGCAAATAATAACATGAGTACAGTCTCATATGTAGCCTTATAAAAGTTCTTAGTTTGACAAACACGTGCAGTTGACAAGCATAAAACAAACCATAGCCCTTGTCTAGTGTGCAAAACGTAGTTCTCCCAGGAAGTTATGATTAATAAAACATCCTTTTATTGAATTAAGAATTGCCTGAGAGTTAAAAGAATGAACTGAATCTGAATTACCCATGAACACCCTCACACAAGCTTGTCAACCAGGTTGTTGCAGCTTCAAAGTTTGATGCACCATCTTTTCTCATTTGTCTGAGAAAACGTTCAGTGCTGCATTCCTGCGGACAAACTAAAATGGAAGAAAACTAAAACCACAGGTGTAAACTGAGCATGAAGAGTTCACAGCTTGAAAAATCAGGCACAAAAAGTCTAAAAATATTTTTTGTAACAAGCTACAAAAAATATTTTGGGCTTTGTTTGTGCACTGCTGAAGACGTAACCCATTAAAAGTACACCAAGTTTGGTAGCATGCTTAAAATATAGAACTGTCCTTGTCTAAACTAGAGTGTGGGGTCTCCCATAATTCCCTAGACAAAATCTGGTCATGGGCAATCTGGTCATGTTGTATTGACAAATATAGGGATGAAGCGATTCCTTTGGTAAGTGCTACCTGCCAATATCAATTATGGACAATTCTGATTTTCTAAGAATTAACAACATTTACAGAAAAATGTTTTTATTGGATTTTTTTTATAATGAAAAAAATAAATAAATAAATAAAAAATAAATAAAAAAAATCACAGATTTTGAATCAATATAAAATATATTAATTAAAATGTTCATTATTAAAACTAACAAAATATGTATTTTTTTCTTATGTAACAAGTCGAAAAATAACTGCTTTTAAAACCTTTTGATTATTTAATATTTGCATTTACAGCTGTACTATTATAGCTTTATTTTTTTATGTCAATAAAGTTAAATGTTACACAAGCTAAAAAAACATATTTAGCTTGGAACAACAAAAAAATGACTTTAAAATTACTTTAATCCTGATACTATTAATCTGTCAGAATTCTTGCTGTCAAGGTCAACCTGGAGCCATAGGTCAACTTGTGCAAAGGAGAAACAACCTATGTGGATGCTTTAGTACAGTAGGTTACATGGTTTTTTTTTTAGTACATGTTTTTCCTATTCTGCTGCTGGGCAGTTCAGACAGTAGAGGAGAGATCTGCTCTGCAGGTTAAGAGAGGTGCATTCTCCATCAGGATTTCATCACATATGGGAACAGCTTGAATCAAGCTAAATTTATGCGTAGAAGTAGATTTTTTGTCCACTTACTCGTTTGAACACACTGAGTGACAGCGCTAGTGCATCGCCATCTAAAGCATAGAGTGATTTTTTTTTTGTGGCTCCGTGTTGGTCTCCCTCTTAAGATACTCATTTCCTGACGAAGCACCTTTCAAAGTCACAGTCTCCTCTGAATCTGCCTGTCTCGCTTCCCCTGTACAGGAGAACAGGGGTTTCTTTCAGTGCTCTGAAGAAAGGTAGATGGCCAGACGAGAACCCTCCCCAGATCACTGGACACACACTGGTACTCATTGTCCAAAGTGGTCCTGATCAGGAAAAGAGAACTGTGGGAATAGACACTGCAAACCCTACTGTCTGCAGGCTAGACACTAACCTGATGTACAACTAATACTCACATTCAATTAACTGAACTTTCATCTGCAGGTCTAAAAACTGCAGATTCAGATGCTATAATAACTAGACGCTTCAGAGAACTTAGATATGTAAAATCCAAGCTTTTCCAAACGCAGCAATCTTCTCAGAACCAGATGTGTGGAAAACATGCAATGACACACAACCAACACTAGTAAAAATTCTTGAGCAGAACGTGAGCCATGTCGGAGAGTCTCACCGAGATGCACACGAGTTTCTTAAAATCCCATGTTCAAGGCCAGTCAAATCTCTTCATCCCTAATCTTGGCCCTGCAATGGCCTGTTGAGATTGAAGCAGTGCCCAAATTGAGCTGATGGCCTCCACTCCCATACGATCCTTGGATGACAACAGCATAAAGACTATGTATCTTAAAAGAAAATTGCAACAATTTTTTTTGTTTCTAAACGTAGTTCACTCAAAATGGGTATTTAGCAAGGAGTATAAAAATGTGTAGAGTTAATGCTTGAAGTTCAAGAAATGATTTATGTCAAACCATTATTTCGTATTAAGGTCCATTAAAAACTCTGGTTGCTGAAGAAAGATAGCAAAACAGCTAACATGGCTTCACTAGAACAGTTCCCTACCTAGGCAGCTGTGGCAATTAAGGATGGTCGATATGGCCAAAAAAATAAATAAATACATTTTTTAAAAATCCTTAAAATATTTTCCCCATGTCCTACTGTCAATATTTATAACATTCATGCACCGAGAATCAATCTGTACAACAAACTGAACGTTATTTACAAATTTATTAGCGGTTATTCACAGCCTATGCAGGTTCTGTTCATTAGATATTGGCATGCACGCGCATTAGGGGTGTCAAAATTAATTGTTTCTCTGGTGCACCGTGATGCAGATGCAGAGAATTCAGTATCAGTGCAGTAATATACCATAACCAGTTATTATGTACTGACATCGTTAATATAATTTGCGCTATGTCTCCGTAGCTTACTATGGCGAGGGAGGCGAGAGAGAGAGCATTTACAACGCTCCAACTACTTTAAAACTCAGAAACTGTGCACAATTTTACTGTGTGTGTGTGTGTGTGTGTGTGTTTGCTTGACAGTCTTTCACGGACACTTACAGCAGAAGCCCTTATATCACTGCGATTGAGAAAATGAAAGTACTCCTTTTCTCTCTCTCACTGTGGCCCATCTAACCTGCTGGCGTGACTTTTCCTTTCCTCTCGGCTGTTACAGCGATACTTCTGGATACAGACACGAGTGCGTGTCTGCAAAGAGAGTTCTCCTCCATGTGCAATGTTGATCAGCTGTGATCGGGTAATTTTCTCTCCTAATAAAATGTAATCATGGTCACAAAATCACACATGGGATAATGCACTGTTCATTTACTACAGAGAAGACTCTGTAGTAAATGAACAGTGCATCAGCCCATGTGTGATTTTGTGACCATGATTACATCATTTCATTAGGAGAGAAAATTACATGTTTGGGTGATAAATACAATGTGACCATTTTAATGCCATTTGAAGATGTCCATGTTACTGAGCAACATAGTTGCTGTGAAGACTTCTCTTCTGACCTTGAACTTATAATTGGCTGAACCATAGAAAAGCTGAATTAAGATAGTGTAGTGTTTCAAATCGAGATCATGATCTTTTTTCGATTAATCGTGCAGCTATAAATTAAACTGCAGAGTGAACTATCTGTTATTTTTCTTTTACTACAAATTGCGTTTGTATCATTCAGTTTCATGCTAATTAATCATCAAAACTTTCTACTTCAATTTATAAAACTTCTGTTTATGTAAATCATAATACAACAATTCACAAAAGGATTGATGTAACATCCAAAGGCTATATGTTTGCTAATGAAAGTTAGCAAAACAGCGCGTTTGACTACAGGACCCTAAAAAAAACCAAATTTACATCCCTTTAAATACTTGCAATCAACAGCAAAAAGCAGGTCAATGATTTAATACATAGAACAGAGATAAGGTAAGGCCCGTGGGCCAAAGATGGCCCACTGTAACCTTTGATTTGGTCATCCGTGCCATCTAAGAATTACAGTGAGGGTTGGGGCAATGCCTTTAACAGAGGTCATCACTTCTAATTTGATGTAACCTTGGTTTGTTTTTGTTTGCTTGTTTTATGAGCTACAAAAAAAAGCTAATTGAAATTAAATGTTTCAATTAAATGTAAATAACCTGAGTTTTTAAAATGTAAAATAGTCACTCGACAAATAGAGGACTATGCAGAAGACATCAGTGAGAAAAAAATATCTAGGGAAAAAACTAGTGTAACTCTATTCTGTTATAAATGTAATAAACTGTATTACAACTGTAACTGTAATAAGTTTAATATAAAATGTGTGAGACATGCATGTATACATAGTTTTAGGCCCACTGGCCTTAGGAGTTTGGCTTTTGGCCCTTCATATGAAAAAAGGTTTGGGCACCCCTGATATAAAAGATTATTAAAGCAGAAGCCTCACTTTTTGAGAAAGGACACAATGCTACTACTTTTCCAAATAACTCATAACATTTTAGCTTCATGACAGGCAGATGCAATGCCAATGTTCACTGCTGATCTATTGCTATTATCCGATGATTCAACGCCTTTGAACACTTTTCACATCAATATAAATATATGCATCTCAGGTGCTTCACATCTGTTCTTTCAAAAGACCTACAATATCCAATGTACAATCAAAAAAGGTTAAGTCAGTGTAGAATAACTGATATCAGAATATCAAACAACATCAAGAAACATGCCCAACTTTGCACATCTAGTTTGATTATTCAACTGAATGAGAAACTTGAAGTATTGGACTCAATTCAAAACTCTAAAATGAGTCTAGAAGTTTGTGAGAATGACTTGAACTCAAGGATGTGCTCAAAGTAAGTCCATGCCTTTCTCAGAGCAAGCGGTCTGATTTCACAGGAGAAACACACTGGAAAGGTAAAAGGTACCACAGATTCCCATGTTGATTATGAAGCTGTGAAGTCCCCCAGGAAATCAAAAGCACAAGTGTTAAGGGCCTGGTGGCCATAGTAACCGCAGCGAGCGTACAGGTGTCAGACGCATGCCTTGTCAGAAATAACAGCAAGACAGAGGACAATTGTTGTGGAATTTGTTTTTATATATAAAAAAATAATAATTATAATAAAAAAAAAAACGCTTTAATTTTCAAAATGTTTTTCTTTAAATTAATAATATTAAAAGTTGCACCACATGACAACATATTCAAATCCAAGACATAAGGCGGAACTAACAAGATTGTAATACAAGCAAAAATTGTAATAGTTATGACTACAATTTTAGTGGAAATTGTTTAATACAAAGACTAAGCTTTCATTACATGTCTTTCCAACACTGAAACCTACAGGCCATAGACAAATGTTGATAGTCAATAAATTATGATAATGAACACACAATACTGATATCGGGAGAACTTCAAAATACTCTGAATAATTATTTATCTTTGAGTGTCTTCAGCATATTCAGATTATCTAATGTACTTTTTAATCCTCGTTTAACATTTGCTTAATATAATAAAAGCAATCCTCTCATTGCATTTGTGTATTATAAAAGGTTATCATTTTTGTAGGTAAGGTCAATCATGCTGTTGATAATAATGTTCAATTGGAAAACAAAAATAAATGCGATGATGTTATAAGCCTTATAGGATGACAAAAAAATAATAATAATAAAAAAAACAATGGTTTTCTTGTTTCATTTTTTCCACACCAGTTTGACTCTTTCAATAAAATTGCAAGGAGTAAAACACCAGCCAACATTTCCCACTGATTATTCATTTCCTTCAAAAGCATGGCACAGTATAGACGAGAATTGCACTGGGAAACGTCATGCTTAGCCATCACTTCTGTCTGACGGTTCCAATATCTTATAAGAATACAAATAATCCCTAGTTTTGAATAATGCCATCCAGTGTTCAACACACTGTAACATAAAAGCAAAAGCGGACATGAGTCTCTTAAGGGGGATTTATACTTCTCCGTCAAGTGCACGCATATTGTCTGGCACAGTATTCGCGAGGTCACATAGTCCTGGCCGCAACTGACGCCAACATGCACCACTCAAAAAAAAAATGTTCTTTAAAAAAACAAAAACTGTCAGCTAGTGTTTCGGAAGTGTTACTGCAGAGCAGCACAAACAGCACGCAGAAGTATAAATGCACGATTATGAACAGGGCAGGCACTGTGGGTCAGGCCGTTCGCTCGACACAGAAGTATCAGCCTTTACCAGGCCACATACGTACACACACCTAACACAATCCCCCTCCACAATGACCGCCACGGTAGAAGGATGAGACACTGGCCAGAGCTCTCAAGAGAAAAAGATCAGCAAAACATAATGGCTTCAGGAACAAAGAGGCGTGTGGGGGAAGTTCAACTATTAGCATGTAAAAAAAAGCTTATTACATTCACTTTTAACAGAACACAAGCAAGGAAATGTCCTCTCTGGTAAAGAGTACACAACTGTTGTGATAGAGATGGTGAGTGTTTCTCAAAAAAAATAAGCTTCCTACCTAGACAGCTGTCACGTTTAAGAATGACTGATATGGCAAAAATGATCACTACATTTATTCTTTGAAAACCGAAAATTCTTAACTTAGATCTAAAGAATTAATGTTAATAACAATTAAACTTCAGGAGTAAGCCATGTGTTGATTTAGTCACCAAAATTGTGTCTACTACAATTAATAAAACAGTTTTAAAATGAAATTTAAAAATACAACAGTTCATCTAAAGATAACGAAATCAACATCTTGTTGGATTTCTTTGAAATACTGTTTCACGATTACAGCAAGTTTGCATTGCAGTATTGAAAGGGCACCTATTTCACCCCTTTTACAAGATGTAAGATGTGTCTTTGGTGTCTCCAAAATGTGTCTGTAAAGTTTCAGCTCAAAATACTCAAATTATTTATTATAGCCTCCAGAATCTTCTCATTTTAGAGTAAATCTTAGCCGTTTTTGTAGCCCGTTGCTTTAAATGCAAAAGAGTTGCTTCTGTCCTCCCACTGTTCCCACATGAGCCTGCTTCTACATCAGTTAAACAGCAGTCAGTGATAGACACAGGCTTGGACAAAGCTGAAATACAGCTCAGTCAAAAATACCAAGTAAGTTTATATCATGTATTTGAGGTGGAGCTTATTCAAGCCTTTCTGAAACGATGAGTCTCACACAAAAGTTGTTTCCAGTACACGCACACCTTAGTGTTTACTGAAACCATGCGGCTGTGGTGATTGTAGCAGTTGAGAATTACATAGTGTTTTTGTAATAAAGACAGTAAAATCATGGTTTTAAAAATGTTATGAACTTATAAAAATTACATATTAATATTTTATATTTCAAATATCTTAATCTTGATTTACTTGCAAAAAAAAAAGTTCTGTGACCATGTGTATACATGTTATTATAGAAACACGGTGCCTGTCAATGAATTCAGTGGGCGGGTAGAACCAAAGTCCTACATCACGTTGCAGTGGGCCTCAAAATCACCAGGATTTGGGTTCTATTTTAAATGTAAATAAAAAAATGTAATCAAAAACAATTTTTTTAAAAAGAGTGAGAGACTTGTGTTTCGATCACTCCAATATGACAGTTTTCATCATAGGTGCCCTTTAATACTATAAACACGGTCACTTTGTTTTGATGGTCCGTTTGTTGAATTTAAGTTACATGTCAACTAATTTTTATAAGATTATAGTAGACTAGGTTGGGGTTAGGGGTAGGGTTAGTGTAAGTTGACATGTACTTGCAAAGTTTCTTATAGCCAGTTAAATGTATGTTGAATGTCAGTATCAACAGATATTGAGTGGACAGTCTACTAATACTCAAATGGGAAAAAAATACTTTATAGATTCTTTTTTTTTTCCTCAATACCATATGATTCTAGATAGAGAACCCAAAAATTGTTGAAAAGGCCCATTTAAGTAACATCATTGTTGGGTAATAAACTGACTGAATATACTACAAAAACTATTTCTACACTTCCATTCGATCCAATAGAGCAATATAATTTCAAGTGTTACATAGGAGGAGGGAAAGTAGTCAGTTGGTCACAAAAGAGGAGGATGTCAATTTGACATGACTTCCTCAGCCACAATATTACAAACTTCCAACAGCATTAAGTAGCGACTTGTAAATTAATGCCAAAGTGATATAACAAAAGTAAATGGTTGAAAAACTCAAATTCATGATGTAAACTTTGAAAACTGTAGCCTGTGAAAAGGCTTTTTATGATAACAAACATTTATGTAGTTTATTTCTCATCAGCTAGATTTTTAGAATTAAATTACATCATTAAGCATCAAAAGGTTTAAAACATTTATTAACTTAATATTTTATAACTTATCAAACAAAATAATGCACATCTAAATATGTGCGCAACAAAATAAATCGATATGCAGTAGTTATACCCACCCTTCAGCACTGCAAATACACAGCATTTTTAAGTATCATAGCCGCATTGTTTGTAGCGCCAAACACAATTATATTCCTCTGATGGCCAAAATTGCTCCTGAAGCCGGCAGCTCACTATGCTGAGAAACTGCTTCTGTATATACATGAGAGAAAGACAGCGAAGCAGTCTGGCTTACAGCAGAATGAACAACAGCTATCCAGACGGAGAGGACAACAGAGGATTGGCAGGTCAGCAAACAGACAGACACGTGCCCGCACGCACATGCCTCTCGCTGGATAAGACGGAGGAAATATTGGCAAACACCCGCACCACACAAAACTCTACCTAGTGTGCTTAGCCTGCCAAAACACCACCAGCACCACCACACACACGCACAGCTTTCCCAAGGCTTCAGGGAGACAAAAGAGGTAGTGGGTGCGCCTGAGGCCAGTGGAAAGACTCTGGAAAAGCTTAGCGGAGCAGCGGGGTTTATGCTACGCTGTTATCTCAGGCTCTGCAGAGAGACAGGCTTTGATGTGCTGAGCCACAGACTACAGGCGAGAGGAAACAGGCTGGTTAAGTAAATGTAGGCAGACAGACACACACACACACACACATTCTTACAGCACATACACGAACACAAAGATGCCAGTTAGCACATATCCCAAGGCCAAAGCAAACACCAGTTTGATTCATGGTTTCAAAAAAGGACAAAAACTGATGCCACAAATACATTAGATGTTAGTGGTTTAGCCGATGGCTTAAAAGCAGGGGGAAAAAGTATGGGTTTGAATTTGAACAATTAAGCATCTGTTGCAACTGTATTCAAAAGGATGAATGGGAAGGATGATTGTTATTGTGTGCAAAGGGTGGCAGCATAGACAGATGTAATTAAATGCAAAAATAGCTCAATTCATACAGCGTACCAAGATGTGATCGTGGTTTTATTCAAGAAGGATTTTTTCCATGGCAAACAATGGAAAATATACGCATTTCCTTAATGTGTTAAATTATAACGTGTGTATTATTTTGGCAGGAATGTTGGGCTGTGCAATTATTTCAAATGACAGAGATTGCAATTCAGCAAAACCTGCAATTCTCAAGCACATCTTGTCAGGAAAACATGGCTCTGTGATCACTGGTAAATCTCCTATGAAGGACAGGGATCCCTTTCGCTCAAATAAATATGAATATATTATATGCAAATATGCCACAAAAAGGAGACATTGGAAGATCAAAATAGAGGATTGTGCAAACAACCACAAATAAAACAACTATGGAATAATCTCAGAATGATTTACTTAACACTCAACTGATGTTATGGATGAGTTACGTGTCAAAATTATGATTAAAAGTTGTATTGTCACTACGACTGTGCAATTAATTGAAATCTTATCGAAATTGCAATTTGGACAGGAGCGATTTCTAAATCGTCTTACAGCATGATTATCACACAGTGCGCTATTTGACCCATTTATAATGCATATGGAATTACTTTTGACACAGGAAGGCTGATGCATATGGCAGAAGCAGGTAATATGCAAGTCAGTCATAGATTGCGTCTAAAAGCATGTGGAAAGCACGAGCGCCTTTTTTTAACGTGCTTTGCTGTCGCTCCTTTGTCTTTGCTCGGTCAACCATTTTCTCATGACAAACTAACAAAACACTGCTGCAGTTCGATACTAAAGTTTTATGTGTGGAGAGAAATAAAAAGCCCTTGGTGTATCACACTTGTGCCACCTTTCCACTGTGCAGTACAGTTTGACATCGCTCTGCTCACTAAAATAAGTAAACACTATAGTTATTTACTTCTTAATATCAACTGGTTATGTGGATGAAAAGATGGTCAAGATGGCATTTCTAAAGGTCTTTTAGAGCTGCTTTATGGTAAAATTGGAATGAGCTTTATTTCCATAATTAGCTCAGCTGGATCAATTTTGTTGGTCCATGTGAAGCTGCCTTGACAACATTGTCAACTTGCATCATAAAGCAGGTTTCAAATGAACATACTGTTTAAGCCAGGCAAATAAGCCAAAAAAATCTGACATCGATTTGAAAAAACAAACCACACATGAAGACAGAAAGTGAGAGGGAGAATGTGACTGTCTTGCTGTAGGACTTTGTGGCTCAACTCTGTCTCTATAGGATTATCTTCACTAATAGTCCTTAAGTCAGTCTGACTTAGCCGCCAGATGCCCATTACTCTGCATACAGCCACAACATCTCAGACATATGGACTCGACACATGGAGAGAGCTTTAGAGGGAGTTATTCTGCACTAATGTCACAGTCAATTCCTCTGCTGTAGTGCACAATTAAGACTTCTATACTGTAAACAATTATTGAAGCAATTGGTGAATACAATTCATAACAGTTTAGTCTTAAATTGACAGTATCACTCTATGCATCACATGGATTGAACATGATACTAGTATTTGAAAGGTCTAAAACAACTAAAATACCCAAAATCTTCAGTTAATAACTGCACATTTCAAGAGGAGTAAACTTAAAAATAAAAAAAAGCACCAAATGAATTAATATTTTACCCAATATAAATGCAAGATTGCAGTCATATCACCCTGTAGCCCAAGAGAGGTCACTCACTGAAACTAAACCTGGTCAGAGTTTGGATGGGAGACCTCCAGGGAAAACTAGGTTGCTGTTGGAAGTGATGTTAGTGAGGCCAGCAGTGGGTCTCAGTATAATGATGGCAACGATACTCTAAAAAGTGCCATCCTTCTGGTGAGATTTTAAACCAAGATCCTGACCCTACACAGTGAAAAACCCCAAGGCACTTCTTGTAAACAAGGGTGTATCCTGGTCAAATTTCCACCATCAGCCCAATGATCGCTCTCTCCCTTCTCCACCTAAAGTTGTCACATCACCAGATGTTAAGGAGTCTCTCTGATATGACCACAGAACTCTGGGTGTACAAAAGTCCATAGTAAAGCACTACATAAATGCCTCTAATGAATCTTTCCTAAACTGAATTCAATAATTTGCAACCAAAAAAAAAAAGACGCCAAGAAAACATGTTGTTTTAATTTTACCATATCTACAAAAAAAAAAAAAGTTTAAAACAAACCCTGACTGTGGCAATCTAAACTACTGTAAAGTTTGAAACTACTGACTAACTGAACAAACTGTTCAAGTTCAGGGGCATCCAATCCTGCTTATGTGAGGAAGGGGGTGCACTGCGCAGCATAGTTTGGTTCTATTATATTTGACTTGAACGATCTAGTTCGTCTAAAGCAGTGGCTCTCAAATATGATCCTCATTGCCCGCGCCATGCACATTTTGTATGTCTTACACACTTGATTCAGATCATCAACTCGA
>CAIGQQ010038221.1:2254081-2276568 GCA_903798035.1 Danio albolineatus
AAAAAAAAAATATCCATGTGTGAATTCTGAAGACCTTGATTAGCTTGTTCAGGTGTGTTTGATTAGGGTTGCAGCTAAACTCTGCAAGGACACTGGCCCTCCAAGACCAACATTCTTCACCCCTGATATATACCATGTGAATTCAGTACCAAAAGGTAATATTGAATCCGAAAAACACAAGGTGAGAAGTATACAGAATGATCCACTACTTCTGGTGAGAAATACAATCTAAGTGAACAGGTAGGTCATGTGATAAAGAACAACAAGGTAAATCTTTAATGAGCATGTTTACATGGACACCAATAATCAGATTTTATTGTGATTAAGACAATACTCTGATTAAGCGTCTACCATGTACATAGTTCGATTATGACTTTGGTTGGATTAAGGTAATCAAAAATCAAACCATTACCACTGTGTAGGATTTTCACCGCATTTTGCGACAGAATAGTCTATACACACACATGGCTGTTTGACACTATTCTCTGCACCTACAAAGTCATTAAAAGGACCTCAGACATCTGGATTTTTCCCCCATACGGCATGCAACATCAAATTTCATTAAAACAATACTCTTCCAGTAGTTCACTCGCATACAATATCTCACTTGTCATAGGGGTCATGCTTGAAATGTTCCCGAATGGAAGTGAAAGTGCCAAACTGCAGTTAAAGTTAAATATTAAAAATTAAACACCTGATATTACATGAAACTCTGGAAGAAAATGTAGATAGCATAGTGACGCAGTGACGTTAATCAAATTATGTGCTATAACATGCAAAACAGGACAATGAAAGGAACATTCAAAAAGCAACTCATGTAAACATCTTAATTATACTATTGTCTTATTTGATTACTTATGTCCATGTAAACGTAGTCAATGTCTGAATTCCTTTCTTACTAACTCACTAAAACTTTAAAATGGTAATGAAATTTGACTGAGTGAATATTAGTGCGTGATATATTGTCCCAGTGGGACAAATTTCTTCAGTCTCTGGTGTAAACAGACACGAACCTGTGGCTACATGTAACAAATGTTTGATGGGCCTGTCCTCTCTGCAGAGAGACACATGCACTCACATCTCCAGCACCTGAGAGTCTTGATGCATGTAGTAAATTATTCACTGTCAACAGGGTAGATGGAAGGCATGAATGTGGGCCAGCGAAAAGCAGACCGTCTGAGGTCTAAGACTGTAAGCGAGAGAGGGAGACAGATGGACAGAGAAGTACCTCTAGGGGTGCAGCTTCTAGAAAAAAAAAAAACTAAATTTTTTTGGACAATCTGTTTTTAATTCAAGTAGAGCTGTGATCCAAAAGAGGAAGTTCTTCCAATGCAGTGAAAGGTTGTTTCACATGAGCTCTGAGAACTGTGCTAAAGGCAAAAGGCTCCTTCAAGAATTCTAAATTATGCAAGATTTGGCACATGAGAGTTTATTACCTAAAAAGCACAACAGGCTTTGGCTCCAAGGAGAGGAACTTTCCTGGAGCCTTCTCAGAATGACAGAAAACAACAAGACTTTGACATGCAGTTAAAGACCTAAAAGAGTTTACTAGGTGAGTATGTTGCAGATGGTAGGCTTGATTGAATCCGAACCATCCTGTGGTGCCAGTGGAGGATGCAGGGAGGCCACTGGCCATGATTCCCCAAGATCCATTCATAAAGCCAGGTGTTACCATGGAAACAGCCCTTCACTGGGGGCCCCCTTCTTCTCAAAGGACTGTCCTGCATCACAGCAGTCAGTGTGTAAAGATTGTGCTGGGCAGGAGAAGGGGGAGGAAGCCTTGCCTCGGAGACGCAAAAGACAGTAGTGTTGGCATATCTGATGTAAAACAGCTTACTCTAAAGGCCCTTTTATAGGACTCGCATCAAAGGTTCAGCACCTTGTGGAACATATGCATTCAGTTTCATCTTGAATTTAATTTGCAGGCTACTCTAGCTCTGCCAATGATAACTAGACTCCTATGATTCACAAAATAAACAGCACTTTCACTCACAAAAAAAGTGCCTTTACCTTAGCACAAGGCATTGTTTTTGAAGGTCTGTCAAAGAATTGGTCATAAAAGCCTCTTTTCTAAATCTTCATCTTCACACTTAAATGACAGCATGAATAAACACACCAGATGTAAATGTAGACGAGAGGACTGTTCATTGAAATGTTTGACGAAGAACCTTAAAATGGTTTTTTTGTGCAGTCCATGGATTTAAAACATTTCCAATAGTTTCTATTGTATATTATACATCTCAATCACAAATAGATGCCCTGCTTTCCAATAGGTGCATGTCATTGGTGAGAAGAAAGGGAGAAAAAAATATATAAAAAAAAAACAAGTCTAAAGACCTGTTTGAAAAGAAATAGCATATTCTCACTACTTATGCACTCTTGATGGCACCTAGTATTTCCTATCTGCAGCACTTTGCTTATGGAGGTCAAAGTGGCAGCTCACCAGGGGCCTGATGCAAGTCATGTGAAAGGGCAATTAAGATGAAGACAGACTTTTTCCTGAAATGAACGAGTGGTTCCCACGTGAAGACCTGATTATTCTTTTGTCATCCAAATCTGATGTGAAACTGATAAAACTCACATTTGTTGATCATAGTTCATGTGAAGTATTGTGAAAACACTTGGTCTCTCATGAAATACAGGGCCAAACGAAGCAACTGGATTTTTTCCCCCCTGTGCTGATGTTCGGGGGAGTCGGTGGGGGGCAGGGCAGCTGTTGGGTCCCAGGGTGAAACCACAAAGACACGGAGCACACAAAGAACTCAAGACAATGCAGAGGACTACCCTTTCACAACCTCTCACGGGCACTATTGGGAGCTAAAGCAAAAGACCCTGGTGGAGGTAATCCTTTTATATTATTTTAAGAGCGAGTGGATACAGCAGCATGTAGACAGACAGAGAAAGAGCTTTTCTGTATGGCTCAAACACTTTCCAGGACACAATCCAAAGTATTCACTAATCAAAATATACACAAGCAGACATTACCCAGAAACAAGAGTCAAGCTCCCTTAATTCAGTAATGCAGCATCAGATCCACTGAAAAACACTAAATCAATTTAGCTGCATCTACAGTATCTTGTTCAATAATGCAATGATACATTTTAGTATTCTACAGACCATTTAAAGGGGAGAATTCAACCAAAAACCTTTCAATAAGTTACTCTTAACTTCTTTGATTCCTGCAGAACAAACATTTGAAGTACTTAGAATGGGCTACAAGCACAGCCAGGGCTCTATTTTAACGATATAGGCACAAAGTCTAAAGAGCAGGGTGCAAAGTCATTAAAAAGCATGTCCAAATCCACTTTTGCTAATTTAAGGATGGAAAAATACCTTTTGCGCTGTGGTGCATGGTCTAACAGGGTTGTGCTTATTCTCTTAATGAGTTATGGGTGTGTTTTGATAATAAACCAATCAGAGAGTCTCAACTCCCATTCCCTTTAAGGGTGCTTTCACACTAGCACTTTTGGTCCACGCCCGGGTTCGTTTGACGTCAAAGTACAGTACGTTTAACTAGTGTAAACGTGTCTTCTGAACTCGGGTGCGCACCCACGAACCGTACCTGAGCCCGCCTAAAAGAGGTGGTCTGCGGTACGGTTCATGCAAACTCTGGTCCAGTTCACTTCCGGTGTGAATGCAATCATACCAAATAGCGGAAGTGAACAGTCAACGGTACAACAAATTATAGTTTTTGTAATGTTCATTCGTGTGTGTGTGTGTGTGTGTGTGTGTCAGTCTGAGTATCACGTACTGTACCTTGCTGACAAGCGGGACTTAGCCAGGGCAAGCACAGTGATAATGTCTGCTTGTCTCCTCCAAAAACAGCTTCTGCAGACATTGTGTGGTGTTCCGAACATGTATAATAATTTTGCGGCAGATAGTCATGAGTTGCTTTCTGTATGTCCAAAACCAAAAAGGTTCTGTAAAAGCGAAATGGCCGCGATGTGCGGACGTCTTTCCATTTTGGCGCTTTGCTTTTGTTTCCGTCACCTGGCAACAGCCGTACACAAAATAGTGGCTTGATGATGCAAGCATACTGTGGATCAGAAGGAAAAAAGACAGTGTGAACACAAACCAATCGAGAAGGAGGCAAGGGGAGACAAATCGAACTTGCACAACAAGCCAGATTGAAAACAAAAGACCCGCCATGTTTAATACACAGACGAGAGACAATGCTCCGAAATAAAATCAGCATATAATAACGAGCCATGGTCGACCCGAGCTTAAACAAACTTTGTCGTCGTCTTGAACGGCCACAAAGCCGAGAGAAGAGCAGATTCTTATGGGTTACGAGCCCATAAGCGCAAGCGCGTGAGGTTTCGCTTGTCTCTTGTGCTCGCGTGCGCATCAATGTTTGAAATAAAGTTCTTAACCTGGACTATTATAAACTCGGAATGACGGATTTACTCTCTAACGAGAGAATAATGACGGAGAGGCTACATGTGCTGGTGAAGATAAGATACAGATGAGAGGTTTGCACAGACGGGGCTCTATTTCGTATTGTTTTTGAACCTAAATAAGGCATGAATATCTGCTGTGTCTAGTTTTTCTGTAATTTGGTAACATCGGAGACTGTGTGGGGCTGTATGTGTTCATATATGTTCCATTTATTTATTTATTTGATATAATCGCGGACCGTAGGCTATTTTGCAACATTGATCTGCAGTTATAATCAGATCATGTTCAGTTAGTAATGAACATTTTTACACCAGTGTTTATGTGTATAATAAAGCATCTGTTTTGTGAGAAGTGCTTCTCGTATGATTTGTGAACGACCCATAAAGCTTTACTGTAGACATTTCCTCGAGCAAAAATGACAACGACAAACTTTGTCGTACACCACGCCCACCAAAACAGTACCCTTTTGCAGTGGAAACGCAAGCCTGATAAAGGTGACCCGTACCGTACTGTACCACTCAGTGGAAACGGGCCATTAGAGGACTTTGTAAGTGGAAAAACGGAATGCTTCACTAATGAGAAAAGTGTTAAACAGATCATCTGCAGCAAGGAAAAAGAATAAGCATCCTCCACTCGTCCTTTAACTTTCTTTCATGGATAAGGAAACTGTGTTGTGCGCACAGACATCCATTCACCTACATAATTTCATTTGTTAAGTGCAAAGATTTGTTTCAAAACAAGTTCTAAATTCAGTTCTATTTTGCAACAAACGAATAAACGAACAATAGTAATGAAGTCTGGTCAAAAAACTGAGCTATATCCAAAACCACATGCTATGCCACATATGGTCTAAAACCTGACAGGTGGACAAATCTAAGCTTGTTTTTAATAAAACAAATATAAAAATGGCATATAATAAATACTACTACTACTACTACTACTACTACTACTACTACTACTAATAATAATAATAATAATAATAATAATAATAACAATAACAACAACAACAACATAAAAGCAAATTGTCGTGAATAAACTGTTATTTTTATAATATTTCAATCCTTTAATTCTTTTCCATTTATAAAGATATTTGCGTATTGCTGTACACCCTGTGTGTATTAAGAAATGTATAAGTGAGGCGCATAACTAACACGCTCTGCACTGGACTTTAGACTTGATTTCAGCTGGTCTTTTGCAAAAGTCTATTTCAGTTCCTCAAATAGCAGCACGCCAGCAATGCGCCTTAACACCTATGGGTGCACATATGAGCACAAATGCAAAACGCTGAAACTAGCAAATAACAGTTGCGTCACGCCTTGCACTGCATTGCACAGGGTGTATGATAGGGCCCCTAGTGTTTCTCAGCCATGATAAACTTCTAGTGAGTAGTTTTATGGCCATTTTTTTAAATTTTATAAGGCTCATTTTTCAGCATCGATGTTGTAATGTAATTAAAATACAATCATTTATATACACTAGAACAACTAAATAAATGCTCAAGTCTAAAATGAGATGAAAGGCTGTTTAAATGCAAGTGCCGTCAGAAGCAGCAGGCTACTGCAAAAACTCCATTGAAAATACTGCGGTAAAATTAATTAGCATATTTTAAAGACATGTCATTGAACAAAGGAATTTAATGCAGTGCTTCTTATCCAGTCTGACACAAACTTTATATCGTATATCAATCAGGCAGTGAAGATCACTGATTTTGAAAGAAATCAGGAAGCGAATAAGCTGACTGACTGCAAACGACGTCCTTATACATACAGCACATTCTTTTTCTGAATACAAACATGTCAAAACAATACTAGACTCCATGGAATTTAACAGTAAAGACAAAATTGTTCCACTAGAGCAAAGCGATTAATCAATGCAATTTTGTCAGTAAACCAATTCTAGTTCCTAGAAATAGAAATCCATCCATATGTGTGATGATTTTGTACTCATTAGTTATGCTTAATGAAAAGTTAAGTCTTTATGGTTAAATTTGGGGTTCCTGTGCAAGAGCGCTGTTTGGTCTTCTTCAGAGATTTACTACTGATGCTTCATTCACATTAGTAGCGACATTGTAGCTGTCTGTCGCTCTTGGTAGAGACTGGCTGCAAACACAGGTCTGTGTAGGTCTACAGCACAGAGAATACAACCGGCCTCTGAGCGGATGATGTGAGAGGGGATCATGTGAGCTCTACTGGAGCTCCAATTGGCCGACGCTCAAGAAAGTTGTTCATCATTTGCATAAAGCTGAAGGATTCTCAACTTTGTCGCGTCGCTCGACACGCCCACTTGGTTGCCAATGGTCGATGTTGCTCGTGTAGACAGAGATTGCTGTTATTCGCTCACTGTCAATTAAAATTTCCAGTCACTTGTCGCTGCAAATGGCTCATAGAGTGAATGAGGCTTGAGCAGGTTTGCTCAACCGCGTTTGTGATTTAATTTTAATTAACCACTCAGCCCTACATTCCAGAGATTGATCAATCAATTCATATGACAAATCTCTCACTCTCTCAAGAAAAGGCAGGTAGGCTTAAATTGGTGTTTCAACTGTCAATATTGCAAGTTACAGTTGCAATTTCCTACTTCCAGCCTCTAACAGTATTAAACGATGCGTGTGATCCTAACAAATTGTTATCTCTAGCTGAAAATATCAAAACGTAATGGTGATTTAGTTTCAAACAGCATATTTGGATTGCAGCAGCATCATTAAATACCCTACCAGCATTACATTTTTGAATATTTTGGACAAGTGGACAAGCCTTGGAGATCAACATTGCAGCAAAGTATACATCGAGTCAAACATGCAAGTTGCAATCACTTTAAATTAAACCCATTCATATTTACAAGAGGGAAAATTCTGAATGATACACACACAGTTTGTCACATTATACAAGTGATAAAGAGTCAAGACAAGCATGTCACAAATGAAAACAGAAAAAACACTGATTCAGAATATATATTATGGCAAACATGGATTCAAAACAAGTAGAAAGAGAGTTAATAAAGGGAGTGTTAAGCACTTAACATCAATGACAAAGTTGTAAAGTTAATCGCTAAACTAAATGTACATATAAAAGATATTTTCATATTCATAATCAGTTTCAACAATTAAATATTCAATCATCAAATCTTAAAAGGTCAAAAAAAAAACAGGTGTACTTGAGGCACGTTTAAAAAACAAGTTAAAAATAAATAACAGTTTAACAGACTGATGACAGATGATGTTAAAATTCCTGTTTCACATAAAATCCACAAACAACTGAAAGTATATTTTGAAATATTGCATTCAGTATGTGTATGCCTGCAGACCGTACATCACTGATTTACTAAAAATTCTTTTTGTAGTTGGCAAAGTTGTGGAGATGATAGTGGTAGAGTTCTCAAAACATAGCACTGTAAAACCTGTGGATTAACAGCCAAAGAGCATAAATGTTGTAGTTCAAAATAAGTTGTGTAAGAGTCCAGTGAGAAAGGTAAACTCTGCAGGGATACATTGAAATCAGAAAGTAAACGTGCTATTCAATCAGCTGCCTAGCAGGACGCTTCAGCAGGTAGGACTGCACCATATGCTGGATGTGGTGGTCCATGTAATGCTCTCCCAGCTGCCTATGATCTCTTAAACCCCTTCATGCAAATCAGAGCCAAAGGCTGGATGGCAGAACTCTGAATTATTGACACTGCTCTTGCTCATAGTGTCCAGAAGCTCTGCGTGTGCAATCTCTGAGGGACAGAGCAAGGCTTTTACATTGAATCGGGACATATGGAATGATGGAGTGAAGAGAAGTTAAAACGATCTACACTTTAAAAGTGCAGCCTATAATTTGAGATGCTAAAAATGCCTTCTCATATCCCAAATAAACATGCTGTGACAGTTAAGCAAGTCATCTACTATGATGAAAACACATTTACTAAATAATTTCCAGAATGTACATAAAGTCATGTGATAAAAATGTGAGAGCCTTAATAGACAAACCAGTGAACCGATCACATCATAAAATATACTAAATGTATTTTTGGTCATTCTAAATCCCTCAGTCAACTGTCCTAAGCAACTGTGCTCCCAAAAGCAGTCTCACGCCTCCAAAAGCCAGTTATGACTGAATTCATTAAATGGCACAAATCATTTATTTTACAGGAAAAAGGGCACATGGTGGTTTCTGACTGCAGCACATTGCACTTTTTCTTTTTGAAATTTGCCACCAGTTTACTAATAGAACGTGACAATTTTGACCTCTTTGAATCATTGCAAGAAAACTGTGATTTATTTGCAAATATGTTTTATATGATATTCAAGTTTTGTGCATGAATCTAATTTGTATCTTCAAATGGAAACATAGCAAGTGTTTTTAAATGAACTGTGATTTATAAACTTAAAGTGTACTCGCACTAGGCGATCCAAACCGTGCCCGGGTTCATTTCTCAATTCGTTTGACAAGTGCGAGTTGGGCCTAGGTGTGGTTCAGTTGGCCGGCCCGGGCCCAGTTGGAACAGGTGTGCCAGAGCACAGTTTGGTTGGACTTTGGTGCAGTACGCTTGTGGAATGAGTGCAAAGCGCATCCAAATGCAAAACTGAAGACGCGACGTCACTTTTTAAGGGACTGTTTCACATGGATTTATAAATGATTTTTACTTTTCAATGAACACTAACTGTCGCAGTTTATTAAAGATGCAAACCAAAATTTCAAAAGGGAGAAAGAGAGACTTTTAGTATTAACTTTACATTTTCTTCTTCTACATTTACCCATGTATTTGTTATATCTTTTATATCATTTATTTACTTTCAATTGGTTTATTATTTATCTGTGACTTAATTCATCTTTGCGTACTTATTGAAGGCCTCAGAAAATAAAAAGGGGTGGGAGATGGGAGGGATGGTGCATAGAAGGGGTTAGAAAAGTGTAAGTTTGATGTAAGAGCTCAACAGTTTTCTTGTTTTTGTCGCTATATATTTGATGTCATCTCCTCGCTGATAGGATTATTTTCATATACATTTATAAATTTGCATATTATCGGGAAAAGAATACAATAAAAATATTGAAAATAAAGATGCAAACCCCTCGCTGCAGCTTCAGCGAACCTATTAATATCTGCTGCACGATGACTTATGTTAATTTATGAGCATCAAGCGTAGTGGGATCTGTTCTGCAAAATATTTGACTACATGTCACCACCTACCAAATGACTAAAAATACAACAAAAATATATAACTAAAGCAGTGTTCACTGTGCTGTGCGCGGGCGCTTCTCTTTCAGTTAAACTTAACAGTTGCATCATTGATGACGTAAGCGTGCTCCGGCTCGAAAGGCAAAATACAAAATGAGTGCAGGCCATCGGGGGGAGAGGGCACAAGAATGCTTCATCGTGGTCCATGCAACCATGTCTGAGAATAAATCTATATTCTCAGATTATCTAAAACAAAACAACACTTTATTGGATAAAGTTAAGGGGGAAAAATCGCTACAAAACAAGACTAATCTGATTTCCCACAAAAACATCAACAATTATGCTTTGCAACAAATGCTTTGGAAGACTTGACAAACACCACAAGTCATCTCCTGGGTTCGAACGAGATATCAGTCAAGTGGTTTTGTCACATGAATGGCTGGTGTGACACACCTGCATATACAGGAAAGAGAGCAAAAAAAAAAAAAGAACTAACCAGTAAAAGTGAAGAATAACACCCTCCACCCTTTTATCTCTAGCCTGTGAGAAAACCCTTCACATTACAGATAAGTAATAGTTTCATTGCTCAGGAGAATTCTGAGCACAGCAACAGGTGGAATGAGAGAGCTAATCGTTATTATGAGTATAACAGCATGCCAAGGAGCCCAAGTTTACTTCCCGGAACAAATGGAGTGTCAATTTTAAAGAGAGAGGAGGGAAACTGCAGAGATTTGCAGACACTGAAAAAGACTGAGTTGGCATAAATTTCTTGGTCTGCAAAGACCTGATGGGGAAAAAAAAAGTAAAGAAAAGAAAGCTTATTACAGCAGCAAAGCAAATAAACACTCCATAATTCATCAGAAGTGGGACAGGGAGGCTGTATGTTCACAGCTTGATTCACAAAACAACACAGGAATTCACCACCCATACACCCAAGAGCATACACCCAAGACTTTAAAAAGAGATACAAAGCTAAAATAATCTCTCCAAATGTCACAGACACATCTGTGGAGAAATTAAGCTTTGGCATGCAGTGTTTTGGTTTCATTCCTTTGTAAAGTAAAAGAAAAAAAAAATTGGTTACCAGTCCATCACATTATTTCGCTAACAATATTTTTTCACTTTGTGAATATTTCACAATGGCGGAGACAAAACAAATGGCCATAGTAGATGTTGACTAGTATTCCAAAAAACGGGAAAAAAACAAGGGATATACCTATTCTTACGCATATTTAAAGAGCTGAAAAAAATGCAGTTTTCAATGAACCATTAACACAAATTGCGCTATAAGGTCATTTATTTGGCTTTAAAGCAAAAGAAAACTGGAAACAATTGAAAATGCATGCTGTTTTCACGATGCACAGTGGCCGTTTTACATTAGAATCTACTAAAGCATGATTTTGTATGAGCCGAATAGAGATTATAAATATTTAACCCACTTCTTAACTAAATGTCTGTTGTTTTCCACACTTATGGGAAGTTTCTGATATATACACACACTTGGGCATCAAGCTTGTCTGAGTCTGATCAGGGACTAATTAAAAGGATGTTGTCGGATGACATGGAAAACAAGCTTTTCTAACCTTGGGCATAAATGTTTGAGAATTTATGTAATCAAACTCAAGATATTTGACTAGGAGAGCAACCAAACACACACAGATTTCTGTATTATATTCCCTCCTGAAAGATGCACCAGCCTCTGTACTTATGTCTGATTGCTGTGAGAGCACATGAAACAGCACAGCAGCCACACTCCATGGCAACTCACACCTCCGTTAAAGCAGAAGAGATGACAGTCATGTGACTGTGGCCTTTTATATTCCCTCTGCATACCAACTACACACATACAACCATATCAAGAATTCAGAAAATATTGTGCTGTAAAGACTAAAGGGATTGCCAACCAAAAAAATAAAAATAAAATACAAAATTTAAAAATAATAAATTTTATTGCTTTACTCAACATGTCGATACAAACCTTAAACTTCTGTGGAACAAAAACAAAATGTATATACACGCTTATAATAGAGATATTGCACTACTAAATATAATATTGAACAGTTTGGTACGACATAGGGTTTGGAAAAATCTGATATTAAGATTTTATTTTTCTGCAATAAATATTGCGATATCATTTCAGTTTCATATCGCAGGATGGTTTGAATAGCTTGATTAGACCGTTTTAGATTAGTCTTACAGTATTCAGGTACAGAAATTAAGTGAGCAAGTGCAAGTTAAAATTTTGTTTAGTTTTTGCCATCAGAAGAAATAAGTGAAAATTACAGTTTTTTGCTTATTCTAAATAAATTATCTGCCAATGGGGTAAGTGAAACAATCCTGTTTTCACTTATTTGGACTAGAAACAAGACACAAATTCTAAGTAAGAAATGTTTGTTTCCATAAATTATATAAATACAATATACATACAGTGATTAAATACAATTCTTTAGCTCCTGGTCAATTATAATTCAGACTGGACATTCCATCTCTTTGCTATGTGACTATTGTGGATGCGCACATTGCAATATCAATACTGAAACGATATATTATGCAGCCTTAACATCAATGGTTCAATTCAATACATATAGAAATTGCAGATTTTTTGGGTTTTGTATTTATTTTTAAATTGTATTTTGCCCCTTCCTTTAATTACTCTCTGATCATGTTAGAATGTACGTCCATGTGCTGAAACAAGGCTTACAGCAAATAAACATCTCATCAGTGAGCACTAAAGTTACGGATGCTTTCAAGTAAAAACGAAACGAAAAACTAAATGAATCAGAGAAGTGCCTCATCTAAACAGGTGAATGAAAATTACAATGTGCAAATTAATACTTGCATCGCAATGGTAAAACTCATTTATGACCAATAATTATGACAATCTATCTATAGAGTATTCAATCGATAAAGTAAACATTCAGGAAACCGTGTTGTCTGAACTCTCATTGTGCTGCATATTGAAGTAAAATCAACTTATTCCTGCCATCTGTGTGCTTTTAATACTAATCAAACGATAAAAGACAATGAAAATCACTCACCCTGCTTGTGACTGAGCTATATAGACTACTGCAGCTTGATAATGGTAACCTTTATTTAATTTATACATTGAAGATTGCTATATCTGATTGTATTTAAATGTAACTGAAAACTACTGTTAGATACATTAACCTCTTACACTCTGGTGCTATTTTGGGATTTCCGCCTGGATTTTGTCTACCCAATTTTAAAAGCTTCCTAAATCCACATGCAGAGTAAATGCAAAAATGTGGTATCATTTTAAAGAAAACCTTTTAAATTTTCATAAAACACTGTTGAAAGTGATTAAAATAATTGTATATGTTGTCTGTGTTATCATAAACACTTAAAAAAGAGGCGCTTTCTGTATTTTTTCTTTATAACCTCAAATTTAAAAGAGTACCTTTTAGGTTCTGTGTGGTCTAGGTTTCTGTAATTAATTTTTGGTGGTTCCTGCACATGTCAGTAATCATAAGAAAAACGAAAAATGCCTCTATCATAATCTATGCAAAAGTTATTGTATTCCAACTGATGAGAGTTGCTATACCTTTTTTATGTAATTTCCACCTACCAAACTTTGAAAGTCTTCCATATCCAAATGCAGTGGTATAAATGTCAAATTCGTGTTATTGGACAGAAAACCATTTGAATTTACAAAAGAAACTGCTGAAAGTAATAAATAATATTTGTTATGTTTTCTGTTTTATGATGAATTACTTCAACATTGGGCGCTTTATTTTTTGTTCTAAAATGCTTTTTTGAAAATGTGTAGATAATCCCATAAGAGAATAAGAAACTCCAGACAGTTCTGCTTGAAACCAGCAGATAGCAGCAAACACTAGGAAAAAGATTTTGTCTCTTCCATAGAGTATGCAAAGGTTATTATAATTCAACTGAATATTGGGAAAATAACTTTTTGATCATTCATATCAAATATGACATATTTGCTTCTGCATAGTTCTTACATGATAAGAACATAAGTTTCCATTACTTTCTCATTTCTCCTTCCCATTTGTATCATAACATTATATCAAAGAAGTCAAAGTCAGCTTCTCCAAAACTTCCTCAGCTCCTAGAAAAAAAAAAGCTTATTTTGAGGCTGTCTTCTTTTCCTGCGCCATAAAAAACGCGGTGATTCATTCGATAACTGTTTGATATGTGAATATAATTCAGTAAAGGAATGCTTGAATCGTACATGGACAAGAAAGAGCTTTTATTTGAGCTATGACTTGTACATGTGTGTCATATATGAAGCATAAAAAATATGAAAATGACAGCTCGGGTATCCAGTATTTTGTTGTGTAATTAAATGTTAATAACTTTTGTACAGTAAAATAAAAACCTAAGTGATGCATATGTGCATAAAATATAGCTTCTACGCTTTCAAACGGAACCACTTATAGGGGTCTTGCGCAACCACGGACCTTTAAAAATGAAAGGGAAGTTGGTGACGTCACCGGACCCGGTACCGGGTCTGCAGAGTTTAGGAGGTTAAAAAAAGTTTTAGTAGTATCTTTACTATATTGTATTAATTTAGTTTTGTAGTAAACTTGTAGAGGTGTTTTTTTTTTCCAAATGTTATTTGAAAGTGCTTATTTACTGCACATATATACACCAAGCCATACCGAAATGCGACCCTAAAACTGAACCATGAAAAGTCTATTGTTGCACCACTAATTTATTTTGAGAAATGTCTATTTTCTTTGTAAAAACAAAAGTCAGGGAAAGTAAAAATGACAAAAATATTTTTTTTTATGAGAAAACCAAATCAGTGTGGCAAAGTTAAGGTGCTATCCGTCAAGCAGAACTGTGCATACAATTTCACTAAAAAGTAAAATATAATGATAATTGGAAAAGTTATGGACATTATTACAATTCAAATAGGTTGCTGACTGAACTTAATTTAAATTTGATTTTTTTTTATTCAATTGATATTCATTGGAATAAGTCATTTTTTGGTTAATACTCGACAACCAATGCAAATTATAGTAGTCTTATCTTTTTCCTTTAATTTATTATTTTTGCTGAAAAAAAGGATCCAGGTTTTTAGTGTAAACACCTTATGTGCAACTTATTTTTGTGTATTGATTTAACAAAATATTAAACAATAACTGATTATGTTGAACCATGTTGATAATTGTATCTTGTAATACTGTAATAAGTAATATGGTGCCTGACAGTTTGAAGCATTAGCAGAGATAATTTCCATTTCATCCATCACAAAAAAAAAATGGAAAGAATCATATTTACTTAGAAAACTATAGTCTGTACTATAAACCTCCGTTTTTATTAGCTAAAGTAGAAAAAGATACTGTAAAAATTATTGATACTTTAATGCTAACAGAATTGTGTAATATAGTAAAATAAAAAAATCAGTAGTAGAGTACAATTATTTTCCACTACTATAATAAAATCAGGGAAGCCCACAACACTATAACACTACCAATACTGTAACATATTACATGTGTAAAATATTACAAAATTTAATGCAAAATAAAGACAACAGCAGGGCACCAACTCAAAAAAAAAAGGTTCCCTCCCCTTGGTGTGGATATCAGTATAGCCGACATTATCTGCTTACTGTTATTGTGTAAATAGGCCTCAAATCTGACCTTACAGAGTAAAGCAACTGAAGCCCTTTTCTTTTCTGAACCTAATAACAAGTTTTAGTCTTGTAGCAAGCCTCTGCCTTCAGCTGAAATCCATGCAGTGTAAACTAAATAGCTCATTTATCAGAACACTTGGCCCTTAGCATAATTTACTTATTCCAAGATTCAACTCCAAGCAGATCTTTCAGTTGAGCAACAAAATCCATCATATTCCACCACAGGATAAGAAGAAAGCAACTGAAACTTGAGAAAACTTGCTGCTAGTGAACACCCTGAGGAGTCCAAAGAACTCCAGAGAACACAAAGGGAGTTTGAAGTGAAAGGCTGCCGACTGCTGCAACCCTTTTAACCAAGACTATCTTTAATCAAAACCACACAGCAGACCTGCTTGTATTTTAGATGAGTGCCACTAACAAGTGGCTGACCTGAAAAAAATATTCTCTTCAAAGAGCTACTCATTAGATGACCCGCTTCCTTTCTCTCATCTCCCAGCCCAGTCATGCCTTCTGTATGCGCTCTTTGTGTTTTGTCAAAACATTAAGGCCATTCAGCAAATCTCAAAGATCCATATGGGAGATGTGAAGGACTAGAACCTTGTAGGCTTTCATAGCATGAAGGCCACAGTGTGAAAGAGAACAAAATATTAGCTGGGAAAGCAAGCACTACACCCATCCGAGAGGGATGCCGGATTCCTATAGTAACTCTGGGCTCTTGGAGGTGGAAATGGATGTGGTGGAAAGGGTGTGAGAGGATGAAAGACCTCACACACTATCCTTCATGTTTCCTGCTTTCTTTTCCTCCTTCCACTCCAATTTAACACAGTCAGACAGTGACCTATAAAATTCAGACTACTTGAAAAGCTCTTTTTTTTTACACACTCAAAGAGTCTGTGCACATTTCACCTGATGTTTCATCTTTACAATAGGTGAAATAACTAATGAAAAGTAAAAACTAGATTCTTTTTAAACTTGCAAACTGACCTTTGCCTGTTCTCTAGAGAAACTTCACCCCCTCCTTCTTCCAAGTAACTTTATTTGACAACAGATATTACATAAACGCATGGAGCAATCGATGGCAATACAAACCCTGTGAAACAAGTTACATAATATTACAGATGATGCTGAAAAATTCGAACGCAAGACCACAAAATTAACGAGAGCCATTCTTACAGGTTTATAAATGGGAATACTGTGGGTTTGATCTGTGCTTATGGAACTTAAGTTGTTGTCTTTCGGTGCTAAAGAAGTTATAGCCATGTGTCCATAGTACTGGTTGTTTTCATGCGTTTAGCTCCCTGGGATTTTGGAGATAAAGTAGTTCTCATTACTATTATGAAGCTGAAATGTGCTAAATCAACTCAAGGAATAGTTTCAGGGGGAAAAGCACACCTGTATCACAAATAACAAACTTGTATGGACTTCTAGTCGGTGCTAACATGTGCTTGTCTCGCGCCGTACACGCGCTGCACATAAATCTATATAAATGACTAATTTCATACTCACAACGTGCCACGCCGGCTAACATTTCTTGAAAATGACTATTACAAAGGGGAAAGTGTGCATGGATATTGGCGGGTAGTTCACGTGGATTTAAACCCCTTATGGGAGGCGGCGGTGATAAAGGCTGAACGTCGATTGTTAGCCGGCTAAGCTAATATGCTAGGCTAACCGCTATCAGATGTTCCAGGTGCCCTTGATGACACGGGCACAAAATACAGCAATTTTTCATATAAACGGCAGTGTAGTGGATAAACGTATAAACGTATTCGTAAGCCACTGTGTATTTTGATTGTCCAGCTGCGAGTGTGCTAATACTGTTAGCCTAAGCTAAACCTCCTCTCGCTAACCGGCTAAGTAACAGCAGAATATCCTAAAACAGACAGAATATTGACATTAAGTATGCATTGATAATTATTAGTAGTCTAAAACCCAAATCGATTGTGAAAATTATATATAAGTAACGTATAAATGCTGTTGTAAAATCGTGAAGGCATAAGGCAACGAAATTAAGCGTTTACGTTTGCTGTGAAGTAAAATTTTAGGACGTTTCCTTTTTTTTATTTACACTAAAAACATTAAATTCAGGTCACGTCCGTATACAAATAAAACAAAATTCAATAAAACAGGAAAATAATTAATACTGTAGCTCACGCTTTTCTGTATTAGGTTTGTTTGCTGAAGCTACAAAACTCCAGTAAACACTGTTTTAACGTGTCCTATTTTCGGTAATGGGTTAATGTTAATATAATTTAACTAACGTTAAAACAGCTTCACGCGACTTATTTCTTGATGTTATTTCGCGGTGTAGTTTTAAATGCCAATCAACCTGCTACACTAACGTCATACACCATTACATTGAAAATGAGAATTAAAATACTGTATAAACAAGAAAAGGCCAAGCATTTAGCTTTATATGTATAATACATCCACGAGGTTGTGTGGCGAAGGTGATCACATGGCCCTTTATTTTAAATATCAGCCTTGCAGGGTCAAGTTTGCCTTCCTGCAATGCACTCAGTTAAAACAAGAAACAAACGCAAGTATTTACCCTGGAAACTGGTGGAAAGGCGAAGGGGGGAAAGCTCCTATGTGCAAACGAACGGTTAGTTTCCTCAGGTATCCAATCCAGAACCCGGTTAGGGTAAACCGGTCTCCCCTCTTCTCCTCTCCGGTTTGCCCGAACGAAAGATGAAACGATCCTCAGAAAACGAGCTGAAGTTTTACAAGCACAAACCAAACATTTCCATCCGCCGAAATAAAGTAGGAGCGTCAGTCGCACCCTTCAGAGTCCAGCATCAGGGAGAGCACCAATTACTTCTTTATCTTCTGCAAAAACTCAAATCCCCCCTGGGATAATATGTGACCGAATTGAGAAAGCTAGGGATGCGGCACGCGACTCCGATGCTTGTCCGTTAAAGCGCGATCGCCTTTATCCAACCGATTTCTGTACGACTCCCTGTCCACGGATGATGGCGTCACGATGTCGTCCAATAACGTCACCGTTGCTCGCGTTCAGTGTCGCTTAAATAAGACGCAATTACGTCGCCCATGCCTGTGAGTTTAATTTTAAATGGCTTGTTTTGGATTATTTATTAATTAATTAAATTATTTATTTATTTATTTATCAGTTATTTTAATTATTGAGTTTGACGCAATTGTGATTGGAGGGAGGTAAGATTTAAAATCAAATAAAATTTAAATGTAACACATAAATTAATAATAAAAATAAAAGTTAAAAGATAAAATTCACGTCTAATAATAGCATATATTGTGTTGCATTATAAATCATTTAAATTTTTAACATACTTTGCGGTATTTTTTTCACGTGTTTGCTTGTTAATTATTATCCTATTTAATGAATCAGTGATCTATTTATGTATTTATTTATGTTTATGCACTGCTCTTTACCCAAATCCTTACTTAAAACAATAATGCCTACAATATTTTCCACCAACAGTCAAACTGTGTCCACCTTTTTGACTGTGTTGTCTATCTGTGCCTACATGTGTGTAATGTGTTTTTCCTAAAGTATTTATTGTCTTTTACGTATTTATTGTCTTTTACTTATTACTGTCAACATTGCTAACCGTAGCCTATATTGTTTTGGTTTTTTGGAGTATGCTGTTGTATTTTGCACTGTCTGTATTTTGCACTGTGTGAAGTTTTTCACTAATCACAGTACACGTGCTGCTGATGACGGCCTCTGCATAAACAAACAAACAAAGAAATATTTATTTTTTATTCATTTTTATTTAAAGAACAACAGCATATACCATTTGACTGTAAAAAAAAAGTATAGATGCCAGGGGGAGGTAAGTGTGAACAAAATATAAACACAGAATCATAAAAATTAATCAAATACATTATATCAATTACAAATTTTTAAAGTGTCTGTGGCTTTCTTGTTTAAAGAGTCTCTGATACTGGTAATATGTAAGCAGATTTCAGTCAACAAAACTACAATGAGGTTTCCAGTTAGTGAATTTACATCTATAAATGTAAAATTTGGTTAACAGACTCATTCATTCATTCATTCATTTTCTTTTCGGCTTTAGTCCCTTTATTAATCTGGGGTCGCCACAGCGGAATGATCCGCCAACTTATCCAGCATATGTTTTACGCAACGGATGCCCTTCCAGCTGCAACCCATCTCTGGGAAACATCCATACACACTCATTCACACTCATACACTACGGACAATTTAGCCTACCCAATTCACCTGTACCACATGTCTTTTGACTGTGGGAGAAACCGGAGCACCCAGAGGAAACCCATGCCACCACGGGGAGAACATGCAAACTCCACACAGAAATGCCAACTGACCCAGCCGGGGTTCGAACCAGCGACCTTCTTGCTGTGAGGCGATCGTGCTACCCACTACACCATCGTGGCACCTGGTTAACAGACTAATCAAATTAATTAAATAAAACATTTGTCCTGTAAGGATAGTCAGTAAAACCAAAAAAGTAATTTTTTACTATATTCAATTATTCATTCAGTTTTTTTTTTTTCAGCTTAGTACCTTTGTTAATCAGGGGTCGCCACAGCGGAATGAACCGCCAACTTATCCAGCATATGTTTTACGTAGCAGCACATCCTTTCAGCTGCAACCCATCACTGGAAAACACCTATACACACTCATTCACACACATACAATATACAGACAACCCAATTTACCTATACCACAGGTCTTTGGACTGTGAGGGAAACTGGAGCACCCAAAGGAAACCCACACTAACACGGCGAGAACATGCAAACTCCACACAGAAATGCCAACTGACCCAGCCGAGGCTCAAACCAGCGACCTTCTTGCTGTGAAGCGATTGTGCTACTTACAGCACCAAAATGTAAAGCAGTCTCCTCGTATTCATGGCAAAAAAAAAAAGCATTTATATCAAAACCATTTTTACATTTTTGTAAATATTGTCTTGCTGGATAAAACCTGTGGATAAGTCTTCTTTTTCTTCTTCTTTTTCCTTTAAATTGTGTTGTGTCATTTTTAGCGCATCATTATTAATCTACCAGAAACTGCCAGAGACGGAATTGCCAAAGAATGTATTTCTGAAAAGCATGTAGACAAAACAGTAGTACTTACCAAAGCTCAAAGAGATTTTAGCAGGAAAATAAATCATTTATGCATAGTATTTGAATTTCAAATTTTTATTTTTAATATTTAGTTTTTTGAAATTATTTTATTTTTAATATTTCTTTATTAAAAAAAAATTGTCAGGAATAATTTTATTATTTAAAACCCAATGATGATGATGAGCATCAATTTTGTTGAAATCATTTACTCTTTTAAAACAGTTTTTATTATTTGTTTTTGTGTCATATATATATATATATATATATATATATATATATATATATATATATATATATATATATATATATATATATATATACGGTGGCGTGGTGGGTATCGCTGTCACCTCATAGCAAGAAGGTCACTGGTTCCAGTCCTGGCTGGGCCAGTTGGTGTGTGGAGTTTAGTTCTGTGTGAAGTTTGCATGTTCCTCTCCATGTTCACATGGGGTCCCTCCAGGTGCTCCGGTTTCCCCCACACTTCAAAGACATGAAGTATAGGTGAATTGGAAGAAACTAAAATGGCCGTAGTGTATGAGTGTATGTGTGTGTGTGTGAGAGAATAAGAGTGTATGGGTGTTTCCCCGTACTGTGTTGCAGCTGGCAGTGCATTCGCTGCATAAAACATATGCTAGAATAGTTGGTGGTCAATAGTAAACCAAATATGTAATTAATATAAAAAACTTTCCAGATGGAAAAATATAATAGCAAATATGTAAGAAACTCGGGAAACATTTCCCAAAACACAAAATGTGAGATTAAAAAATACTTTGGTTAATTGAGGTATGTTAATTAGGCTTATGCTAATTAGGCAAGTCATTAGACTACAGTAATTTGTTCCATAGCTAATCAAAAATATGTAGAATAATGTCTTAACAGGGATAATAATATTGACTTTAGCTAAAATAATACTTAAAAATAATATTAATGTTAAACAATATTAAACTAAACTAAAAATAAAAACCATCACACAATATGTTAGATAAAATATATGTTGCAGTCTATTTTTATACTTTTTGTTATGTTTAAAAACATAAAGCACAAAAATGCTGCCAAAATCCCTACAATCTAAAAGCACACTAAATATAACTTCAACAGTTCGCAGACAACTAACAAAACAGTCTGTAATACGCAATTATTAATGCATGAGTACAAACAACTCATTCAAGACGCAAATGCATCTGCACGGAATACTCCGATCAACAGGGTTTTAAAACCAAACAGACCAGACAAGAAGACTGGAGGAGAAGGAAGAAAAAAAGAATCTAATGAGTTCCATCTGGTGTTGTTTTCCACCACTGTTCCACTAGTGCATGGGTTCTGCTGAGCCTCATGACAGCAGGACTGCGCTTGCCTAAAGTTCTGTTTTGTTCCAAACCCCACTCAAAGGTAAACATTGTTCTCTCATATTCCCATCATATTCCAGCAGACCTTTGGCAACGTGTTTAGAAGAAGCAGCGTGCGAGGCCAAAAGAATGATCACTTTATTGAATTACACAGTCACTGGGGCAGCATAAACTCTGTAGATCACAGAGAGTTCATATGCATAACGTTCAATAAATTGTCATAGCTAGTTTGTTCATGCCATTTTTCATGTTTACATGTGTAAGATAGAATTGCAGTGTGTTGTCGAGTGTATTTACCATCTTATACTGAAATTACCTTTTTTTATACCCTTATTTATATTCTTTTTTCTTCAGTTGGGCTCTGTTTTTTATATTATTTTGGAAGAAGTAATACATTATTATAGTACATATTTAAGGGGAACACGGTGGCTTAGTGGTTTGCACTGTTGCCTTACAGCAAGAAGGTTGCTGGTTTGAGTGCCGGCTGGATCAGTAGGCATTTCTGTGTTGAGTTTTAATGTTCTCCCTGAGTTGGCGTGGGTTTCCTCCAGGTGCTCCGGTCTCCCCCACAGTCCAAAGACATGCATAGATGAATTGAATAAACTATATTGGCCGTAGTATGTGAATGAGAATGTATTGATGTTTCCCAGTACTGGGTTGCAGCTGAAAGGGCATCCACTGCATGTGTAAAACATATGCTGGATAAGTTGGCGTATCATTCCACTGTGGTGACCCCTGATAAAAAAAGGGTCTGAGCCGAAGAAAAATTATTAAATGAGTACTAATTTATTAAGTAAAAGACAAAAGAAAAAAGTTATGGCATAGATAAACTTTAATTTAAATTAAATTAAATTAAATTAAATTAAATTAAATTAAAT
>CAIGQQ010038221.1:2277343-2322293 GCA_903798035.1 Danio albolineatus
TATTATTATTATTATTATTATTATTATTATTATTATTATTATTATTATTAATAATAATTATTAAAACTATTATTATCATTATCATTATCATATCATTATTATTATTGTTATTATTATTATTATTAATGGTAATAGTAATAAAAGCAATAATGACTGCAGTAATGATTTAATTTGAAACCACATACAATAAGAAAGCAGTTATTTAAAATTGTAATAAATATATATATATATATTTTTTACATTTAATAAATGCTGCCTTGATAAACAGAAAAATTTTCTTTAAAAATCTGTTGATCGGTAGTGTATATTGCAAAAGATGATCAATAAGTCATGACAACATACATTCAAAAAAATTATTTTTCTGCTAGTTTAAAGGTGCAGTAGGTGATTGACTTCAGAAACATTTTTTGTTGTGCTGGTTGAAAGTCTCTTGACAGTCCAATAGTAATGATTAAAGTAAATGATCTAAATGTATTTATATGTATTTTTATATTCTGGGTAAGGCATAAGACTAAAAAATCTTCCTCCATTTAAAACAGTGTCAGGCCGACATTTTTTGGGGGGGACAACTTCTGACGGTAAATCTACTTAAATTAAATTCCTTCATGTTGTCCTAGCATTTTTACAGGGTATGTTTTATGTAAATTATAACTTATTAAACTACGTTTAATATAATGTTTTTAACAGTTTAATATCATTTAAGTTAAAATAATTCTTAGGAAAATTTAAATCCACTTAAAATTGAATGTAAAAATTTTTTAGTGTAATAATATATTTTTTGTCTTCACCACCAAATCATCAGGGGTCATGAAGGCTTATAAGACTGAAGTAATGACTGCAAATCAGCGTTGCCATCACATGAATTAATTACATTTTAAATTAAAAAGAAAACAGTTATTAAAAATTAAACATTGCCTTTTGGAGAGCCTATAAGGCACTAGAAAAGCTGTACTTAAAAAATCAACAAAGATGACAATTGTTCCTCTTTTAATATAAAAAAGGATTACATAGCAGGAAGTGTGTTGGTGTGTTCTCAAAAAAGGATTAGGTGATTTAAAC
This sequence comes from Danio albolineatus, assembly GCA_903798035.1. Classification (NCBI taxonomy): domain Eukaryota; kingdom Metazoa; phylum Chordata; class Actinopteri; order Cypriniformes; family Danionidae; genus Danio; species Danio albolineatus. Next base: position 2,278,403 of record CAIGQQ010038221.1, read on the forward strand.
AGCAATATATACATTGTAAGTACCATAAAAACACAAAAGTCGTCACTGCAAAACTATGAAATGTAGAAATAAAAGTGTCATATAATGTATTAAACTTAACAGAGCGATGTCTTTATCATTAAATGAAATGATTAACCACATTAAATAAAAAAGTTTTGTGGCAGACAGGAACCATTATGACACAGTAAAGTAACAGTGTGGTTTATAATAATGCAATGTCCTCCATGTCAGAAATAACCTTTTCAAAAGGTACACATCTGAACCTATTGTATTATTACCTAATGTGTATTTATTAGTACTTAAAAACTACAAAAGTTTACAAAGGGATAGTTCACCCAAAACGTAGATTTTTGTCATAAATTACTCACCCTTTCCTTGTTCCAAACCTGTTTGAGTTTTTGTCTTCAGCTGAACACAAAAGAAGATATTTTGAAGAAAGCTGAAAACCTGTAACTATTGACTTCCATAGTATTTGTTTTTGTTTAATATTACACTATTAACAATTTCCTGTAAAATCTACAGTAACTTACTGGCAGCAGTTCGCCAGTAACTTACTGCATTTACATATACAGCACCATATATCTTGCTTTATATGTATTTACACAATTGTGCATCTTAAAAATATCATAATGTAACTATAAACTACAGTAACATTCTGCATAACTGTCCTACAGTGAAATACAGTATTACAGTTTAATACTGTCTAATTTACAAAAATCATTAACAGTGTACTATTGATGTCAATGGTCACCTGTTTTCAGCATTTTTCAAAATACCTTCTTTTGTATTCAACTGAAGAAACTTATAAAGGTTTGGAACCATTTGAGGGTAAATAAATAGCGAGTAAAGAAAAAAAGATTTGGGGTGAACTATTCCTTTGATTTATAAATTAACTTCATTCATTCATTTTCTTTTCAGCTTAGTCCCTTTATTAATCTGGGGTCACCACAGCGGAATGAACTGCCAACTTTTTCAGCATATGTTTTATACAGCAGATTGCCTTCCAGCTGCAACCCATCTCTGGGAAACATCCATACACACTCATTCACACTTATACACTACGAACAATTTAGCCCACCCAATTCACCTATACCACGTCTTTGGACTTGTGGGGGAAACCACAGGACCTGAAGGATACCCACACGACCATGGGGAGAACATGCAAACTCGAATGTGCTACCCACTGAGCCAAAGTGGCACCTTTAAAAGTTAACTTGTTTGGTATAAATGTGTACATTTTGAAAAAGAACCGCCTTTTCTTTCATTTCTGCCTCCTAAAGAAAAGTGTTGTATCATCTTCAGTGCAATAGACAGGAAAACATTTTCATGTTTCATTCAGTTTGTTCTTTTTGATTCAAATGGCAGTGTTCTTCAGGCAGTAGGCTTTGATCATTTACACTGAAAATACCTGTTAATTAACAGTTTAACAGTGTTTTCCATTTATTAACAGCTGTGAATTGCATTATGGGGCCTTGATCTCTGCTCTGTTGAATTTTGACGTTGAAAATTCATCTCTACAGCTTAACAAAGTGACCATCGTTGACATTTTAGTAGCTTGAAATAATGTATAAGAAATAATATAAGGAGTAATGTAATGTATTTTTAATACAAAGTCAGCAACCAAGATTATTTTCATGGCAAGAACATTTCAATAATAAATATACAATTAAAAATCAACAAACAAATGAATACATAAATTAAATAAGATTTTTAGTGCCAATACATGATCAAAATTCTAAAGAATTGTCTTTGTGTCTCTTTGCTAAAATAACATAGGGAAAAATAAGTCTATAAAATAGACAGAAAATGCACTGGCAGTTTATTACAAAGTTTTTGAACAGTAATATACAAAACCAACCCTGACAATATAGCACTTAAAAATATAAAAAATGTTAACAAAAGTCACTTTTCAAACTTTACGTTAAAAGTTGTTGGAAAAAAAGATCAAGGTCCCATAATGTTATTCAAAAACATAAATAAACAAGCGGAAAACTGCTAATTTGTGGATTATTTCCCAGTGTGTTTTAACAAAGAAATATGAAGCACAACCAAAAAAGGAACATATTGTACCAAAGTATATCTCAACATGTACTCTGTGCACCATTGTGTGAGAGGACACCTGAGGAAACTGTAAAAAACAACTGCACCAAGTCCACAGCATGTACTGTACCTGTAAAAACAAACAAAGCAAAAACAACTGATTAATTTCAAAATGTACCAAACTACACTGAATATCTGGAACTAGCTGCGGAGATCTCGTGTCTTTTACAAATATTCAGCAATTATTTTAGAATGTGTGTGGAATGAATTAGAATGATATAAATAACAATAACTACAGCAGTGGAAAAATAAACTTGAAAACATTCCTAAAAATGCTCAGTTTCTTAGGATTGTGGAGGACTTATGGATTTATTTCAAGTGGTCTTCATTTTCCTTCATCTTAGTCCCTTATCCAGCATGTTTTACACAGCGGATGCCCTTCCAGCTGCAAACCAGTACTAGGAAACACCCATACACTCTCACATTCACACTACAGCCAATTTAGTTGATTTAATTCACCTATACTTGCATGTCTTTGGACTGTGGAAACCGGAGCACCCAGAGGAAACCCATGTGAACACATAGAGAACATGCAAACACAACACAGAAATGCCAACTGGCCCAGCCAGGACTCGAATCAGCGACCTTCTTGCTGAGGCGACAGTGCTAACCACTGAGCCACCATGCCACAACCTTATAAAACAATATTTATATAAACACTAAAAATAGATCAATCCAAAATGAATGTTTAATGACAAACTTGCTGAAGATGAAGTGATAACTATTTTCCCACACAGCCATTTGTTCAGTGCAGTGAAGTCATTGACATCTATTAAAATGTGTTATGCTTTGTTTTCTAAACTTGGATTCTTGCCTTTAAAGTAAAGTTCATCGAAAAAACGAACATTCTGCCAACATTGACTCCCCCTCCTTTTTCCAAACCTTTATGAGTTTCTTCTGTTGAAAACTAAATAATACATTTTGAAGAAGGATTGGAAACCTATTGACTTTCATAGTATTTTTTGTCAATGGTCACTGGTTTCCAACCTTCGTCAAACAATCTTCTTTTCTGCTCAAACCACTTGATGTTGGATGAAAGATGATCTCAACAATTGAATTCCTTTATTCATTAAATTTATTTTTGGGTCAGTCCATTTATTAATCTAGGGTCGCCACGGCGGAATGAACCGCCAAATTATCCAGCATATGTTTTACACATCGAATGCCCTTCCATCTGCAACAAACAACTGGGAAACTCAACAACTTCATGTTGACTGTTAAAAGAACACCTAAAAAGATAGGCTCATTTTACAACTCCCCTAGAGTTAAACAGATGAGTTTTACCATTTTTGAATCTATTCAGCCAATCTCACTTTTAGCTTAGCTTAGCATAAATCACTGAATTGGATTAGACCATTAGCACCTTGCACAAAAAGTAAAAAAAACTCTTTTTAAGACTGTTCTGTAGTTACATCGTGTACTAAGACTGATGGAAAATGTAACATTTCTATTTTTCAGGCTAATGCGGTCATGATACGGCAGTAAAGTTCCTTGATTATTACGCTGGAATGAGAGTATAGTTCCTAGAGAATAGTTCCTCATCCTAGAAAATCCTCCATCCTAGATCCTTTACACTTTCCGTCAGTACACGATATAACTACAAATAAGTAAAGCTTGAAATAGGGAAATTATCGTGGTGATTTTTGAGCGTGATGCTAATGATTTATGCTAAGCTAAGTTAAACATGCTACTGGCAGACCAGGAGATCGGCTGAATGGATTAAAAAAGTAATAAAACTCAACTGTTTAACTCTAGGTGAGCATATTTCCCACCTTTAACCAACAATATTCCACTGAACTGAAAAGGATTTCTGTTTAAAGATCAGACTGGTTCCATTTAAACCTCAAATCAGCACAAAAAAAGAGCTGTGCCCTTACTCATGTACTGATGTGGCCTCAGATATCCCCGTTTATGTTTATATAAACATCAATTTGTCATTTTGACATCACCTAGCCATTGTTAGGCCTGCTCCCCCATAGCGCTCCAGACCAATCTGATCCTGGGAAAAACACAGTCGGCATGACGTAAGCTCACATTCCTGGCTTGTGGACTCTGACCCTCTGGTGTTCCCAGGGAGAGCGAGACAGAGAGCACGCATGAGGGGGAAAAAAAGAGGCCCTCCTCATCTCAGGCCCGGCCTGAGCCTGTGTTTCCACGCATGCCTGCTGTAATGACTAGCAGATGTCAGTGCTCGCGGGTCAGAAGTCAGCCGTCGCAGCTATTCTGCTCCTCGTACGCAGCCTCATCAAAACAAACTTGACAGAACGACACAGTCTGTGTTTGTGTCTGCGTTAGAGAGCAAGTGGACGGTCGGTGGGTGTTTGCTTAAGAGCCGTTCGCGACTCTCTGCTGATCATGTGGAGGTCAACAGACAATGCTGCCGTTTATTATTCTGTCAGACTTTGACGCTTCGACACTATGACGGTCTAGACACTGGACAAGAGTCAATGCTTCGCTTAAATTGTATTCGTGTCTAAGCATTTTCTGTGACTAAAACCATAAAGATGCACAAACAAGAAATGTTAACAAGCACAACTTTGGATTCTAATAATAGTAAACGTTTTACTAGATGAACAGATATGGAACAAGTATTATTCAAACTTTGTTCATGTTAGTAAATAGATTAACATTAACCAATGAATATTATAGAGTCTGGCCAACATATTAATGTTTATTCATTCATTCATTCATTTTCTTGTCGGCTTAGTCCCTGTATCAATCCGGGGTCGCCACAGCGAAGTGAACCGCCAACTTATCCAGCATTTGTTTAAAGCAGCGGATGCCCTTCCAGCCGCAACCCATCACTGGGAAACATCCACACTTTCTCATTCACACTCATACACTACGGAAAATTTAGCTTACCCAATTCACCTATACTGCATGTCTTTGAACTTGTGGGGGAAACCGGAGCACCCGGAGGAAACCCACGGGAACACGGGGAGAACATGCAAACTCCACACGGAAATGCCAGCTGACCCAGCCGAGGCTCAAACCAGCGACCTTCTTTCTGTGAGGCGACAGCACTACCTACTGCGCCACCGTGTCACCCCTTATATTAATATGTAAAATAGATAAATATTCAGTAAGTTTGTTGAAACTAATGATAAAAAACATTCTTATAAATGTTTTCTGTTTCAACGTTCCGAACCAGGATTCTAAACACAATATATTATGATATGCCATTAAAATAATTGCATCCAGCATTGATAATAATATTTTTAAAGTATCAATATTTTACAAATTATGTTTCAATATGCTTTTAATAAATCAAATTTAGACTTGATGAGCATAACAGACATTTAAGACATTTAAAAACCTTACCTGACCCCAAACATCTGAATGCTATAATATAACTAGACTATTATTAGTTCCTAGAACTGTGTGAAAGCTGACCAAAACACTAACACGGCTTGGACTTAAAGAGTTCAGCGAGTTCACTTAATGCCCAGCAAGCAATTTTATGTTTAAAAGAATTTTAACAGATGTCTAAACATTGACTTCTTGGTAAAAACAAGGCTAACTTTGGGCTGTCTGTGAAAATCTAATAGACGACTAACAATAGTCCAATAGATAAGTCATCAAATAGACAAGAATGAATGACTACACATGTGATCTAATCTGTCTATTTGATCACTAGTCTATTTTGGGCTAGTGCTAGATGTATATTAGATTTCACTGACAGCAAAAATGTAATCTTGTTTTAACAAACATCAGTTCAGACATCTAATAAACACAAAATTATTTTGTATAGGGTGTTCTGACAGAATTTAAAATATATCCAGAATTTAAAATATATATATGATGTGGTAGTCAACATTTGAAGTGGAGGTTCTACTTTGTACTTGTTGGCATTTTTGTTCTTTTTTTCTGGTCATCTGTGAAGCAGCAATTTGGCATTAAATGTTCATCACATTAGAAAAACAAATTGCAGTTGTGCTACGTAACAAAATAATAACAAGATCACATTTTTGGTCAAATTGTGCAACCGTAATAAGCAAGAGAAATGCGTACAGGGAAATTCCAATTTGTACTGTACAGTAGCTCCTGACATGCCACTGAGCGGGATTTCTCTGGAAAGTAAAGAGGTAACCTTATGTCATTTCACTGTTCCAGGAAATGATACCTTACACATTACATTACAGGGTGTGACACATGCTAACACATATCTTCATGCCTTGTCTTGCACCACTGCTCAGCAAGATTTGACTATGTTCCACAAACAAATCTGCACAATTTTACCATGTCCGGTTCCGAGGACCCCCAATTACTATCCAAATGTCTAATCCTCCACAACCCCCAAGAGAAAAAGCAGAGTGTCGTGTTACTGATGTGAACCACATGGATTCTCTGTGCATATTGCACACGCTAAACACACTTTTAAACTGTTATTAAAATCATTTAAGTGTTTGACAATTCCCTATCACTTGTGAAAATGATACAATGTGAAACAATGTGAAAATTATAAAATATGATGTGCCAATGTAATTAATCAAAAACTGCACAACACTGATCACAGACCTGCCGAAAATGAAATAATTGCAAGCTAGTACAATGACTTCACAGTTACCAACCTCTAGGCAGCTGTCTGAACCAATATTTTCTTGCAAATATGCTTTGAATTTGTTTTAGAAAGTGTGAAGCCTTCCCAGGTTTGCATAAAGGAGGGAATAATGCGTCTAGTGTACTCACAGAAAAGCCATTCATTATATTTGGCCAGTGTCCACTTTCTTGCCTCCATCTGCAAGCACACAGATGAAAAACAAAGATTATTCAAGATAAAGCATTAAACATGTTCCACATCTTTCGACAACAAATCACATATTAATACAAATACAGCATATTTTCCCATCACTGTTCATAACCCAAACAGCTTTTGCAAACCTGTAAATCCAGTCTATTTGAATGTGGAATGCTTTGGACGATATACTGTTTCAAAAATGGTGGTGAATAAATGTGAATAAGTTAAACACAGCTGCTTTAAAACAACGTTCATGCAGCAGAAGTGTCTTGAGAATTTGTTTGGTTTTTAACGCAATGGCTCCCCCTGCTGGTCAAACCAGCAAGGGCTTCACTGAATTCTCTGATACTGAAGAATGTCATTTAAAATGTTACTCTAGACGACAAAAACATTTTATGTTGCACATGTATATTTTTGTGAAGGAACAAAAATACATTGTACGAGTCAAACTGATTTTTATTTAAGGCCAAAGAAAATAAAGAAAAAGATCATCTTCTATTTCATAGTACTGGTTGCAGCTGGAAGGGCATCCGCTGCGTAAAACATATGCCAGAATAGTAGGTGGTTTATTTCGCAGTGGTAATCTTTGATAAGTGTGGGATTAAGTCGATGGAAAATTAAATGAGGATCTTCAATAAAGATATTTGTAAATGTTCTTCCATAAATATATTAAAACTTAGCAATATACATTGCTAAGAACTTAATTTGGACAACTCTAAAGGAGTTTTTTAGTATTGTGATTTTTTAAACCCTCAGGTTGCAGATTTTCAAATTATTGTATCTCATCCATATTGTCATAGCCTAACAGACCACAATGGAAAGCTTACTCATTTAGCTTTCAGATGTTGAATAATTGTCAATTTCCCTTAAGACCTGGTTTCTGGTTCACAACTCTTATTACTGCGAAATACTTGTTTTTGTTTGAGTAAACATGATTTACACACATATATAGTGATTGAAATAGTAGAAAAATATTATGTTTGATTTTTTAGAAGCAACATACAGAATTTTGAGGCATAACATGCAAGTAAATTAGTGTTTTACAAAATAACTAAGGCAATTTAATAATCAATAAAAAACAATCTTTTGTGAAAAAGAAATTGTAATTAAGATTGTAACACAAAGAAAGAATACAACAACATTTTCTGAAGGTTACAACAGTTGAAAAGGAAGTAAACAGGCTGTTGCTTTGAAAGACTTTCACACATCTGCTGCCACAAAGCATAGTCTCTCACACTCCTGCTATGATCTTGATCAGCTTTTCTTCAGTATCTTCCACTGTTCTCTAACTGTAGAGAGTTTCAATGAGGGTTAGTTCAGGAACCTGGGCTGGCCGTTTCATTATTTCAGGGTTATCCATACAGAAATTTGTTATATGGCAATATATGAACAGTTGATATTCATTCATTCACTTTCTTTTCGGCTTAGTCGTTTTATTAATCAGGGGTCGCCACAGCAGAATGAACCGCCATCTTATCTAGCATATGTTTTACGCAGCAGATGTCCTTCCAGCTGCAACCCATCACAGGGAAACACCCATACACTCTCATTCACACACATAAACTATGGACAATTTAGGTAACCCAATTCACTTATAGTGCATATCTTTGGACTGTGGGGGAAACCGGAGCACACAGAGGAAAATCGCGCAAACACGGGGAGAACATGCAAACTCCACACAGAAATGCCAACTGACCCAGCCGAACAGTTAATATAATTGACCATTTCTACATATTTGAAATTCAAACATAAATGAGTATGTAAAATATGTAATTTGCATATATTGTCATACATCAGATTCATAAATGGGTTTCACCTCGAAGGAATTGCTTCACCTGTGTAACAGAGTGACTGGTTCGTTGCCCTGAATAAAAAATGGTGGTTGATAGAGCAATGTAGGGAAGGAATCGTATGTTAATAAAGGAGCTTCTGATAAACATCTTATTTGTTATATCTGTAATTCTTTAATAAAAAAAAATACTTTCACTGACTTCTGGCACTATTTGAGTTCAACCTTTCCTGAGAGTGACGATGAGCACAATGTTTCCCATCATTACACAACAGCAAAGATTAGTCTTGGCTTTTGGTTTGTTTCTTCTGATGTGATGTTTCATCACTGCAAGGCTTTCAGGTTAAATGCTCTTAAACATCTAGACCTGTTATGCACTGAACTAATGAGTATTTCAATCCATGGCATTGAACTGATTTTCCACTGAAATTCTCCACATTCACCTATTCATATGTATGTCATGGACAGCCTTTTTGGGGAGCTTGAATGAGTTCGTAACATTGTGACATTGCAAACCACTTGTTCACTCACTTCCTCACATTCAGTCAGCTTATTACCTGCTTTATCAGTTGTCGCCACAGTGGAATGAACCCCCAATTTCTCTGGCATATGTTTTACTGGTAGCTGCTCTTCCTGCTGAGCTAGTGAACCCTCAGTGCTGGGACACACTCACACACTCTCTAGTTCACACACTATGGCAAATTTAGCTTATCCAATGCACCTATACCACATGCTTTTGGACTTTGTGAGAAACTGGAGCACCTGGGGAAAACCCACACAAACATGAGAACGTGCAAATATCAGCACAAAAAGATCTCCTGGCCCAGCCGGGATTCAAACCAGTGACCTTCATACTGTGAGGAAATCATGCTAACCAATTAGCTCTCGCTGAAAAGTTCATCCATTTGGACAACCTGCTGTCACTCTAGAACGACACATCATCTTCAAAGTTTGTGAAAACTGGTAAGTTTTCCTGCTAGTTAACTAGAGTTTAGAGATCACCTAGAGTCTAGAGATCATCATCAGGTAGACATTAACACCAATAACTGGGAAGTATCTGAAAGTGTTCTCTAATTTTGATCAATGTTCTTTTTCATCTCATTTAAAGGGATAGTTCACCAAAAAAATGAAAATTCTGCCATCATTTAATCAACCTCCACTTGTTCCAAACCTGTTCTGGTGAACTCAAAGAAATATATAATGAAGAACGTTGAAAAAAAAAAAACACCGACTGACATACAGAGTATTTGTCTCCTACTATGAATGTCAATGCTTTTTCCAGCACTCTTCTGAATATTGTGTTTTGTGATCAACAGAAGAAAGAAATTATGAAAGATTTAGAACCACTCAAGTGTGAATAAACGGTGAGGACATTTTCATTTTTGGGTGAACTGTTCCTGTGTTGGCGCCACGGTGGCCTAGTGGGTAGCACGTTCGCCTTACAGCAAGAAGGTCGCTGGTTCGAGCCTCGGCTGGGTCAGTTGGCATTTCTGTGTGGAGTTTGCATGTTCACCCCGTGGTTGCGTGGGTTTCCTCCGGGTGCTCCGGTTTCCCCCCACAAGTCCAAAGACATGCGGTACAGGTGAATTGGGTAGGCTAAATTGTCCGTAGTGTATGAGTGTGAATGAGTGTGTGTGGATGTTTCCCAGAGATGGGTTGCGGCTGGAAGGGCATCCGCTGCTTAAAAAATATGCTGGATAAGTTGGCGGATCATTCCGCTGTGGCGACCCCGGATTAATAAAGGGACTAAGCCGAAAAGAAAATGAATGAATGAATGTTCCTGTGTTTTATATAAGTGTTTTATATTGTGCTGCAGAATATAGTCATGAAATAAGCCTTAAAAAACACTCTTTTACTCCTTTCAGGATAATTTTAAATAAGATTATGGCCCAATCCCAATTCTATCTCTTAGCCCATTCCCGTGGGTGTCCCAGTTCTCTGTAGCTTGAAGGTGTATGGCTAAGGGGAAGGGCTCAATACCCCTTGAAACAAAGATTTTCCAGGACAACACTCGAAACCAAGTGGTAAGAAAATTTCCCAGAACACACCAGCTACAACAGCAGCATGGCTGCACACGTAAGTCAGAAGACGTACAAATAATTTTGTCATTATTACGAATTTTTACAACAAACAAGCAGATGTTTTAACACATTAATAAACGCACTTGTGTTTTACAGTCATGGTTTAAAAAAATGCAAAAATAAAAAATGGATCTACAATCCATAATATTAACTCCTGTATACCAGTCCCACAACGTTCTGTCACTCAATGACACTCGAATACCCTGTCAGAAAAGTCTAGTGGCTGGAAATGAGCTTTTTACAGTGTCTGGTATAATGTTATTGTTGTTTTTGTGTGTTTACATAGATAGACTATGGCCAGGGTGTAAATGCACAGTACAGTTATGAGCTTATTGCCACATCATATCATTATGATAACCTGATATCGTTGCCTTCAGTGATTTCCTGAAGTGAAAAACAAAAATTAACGCAACTGGACTCATAACAGCAGTCGCCGTTGTCGATCTCATATGAAGCAAGAGATCGCGATGACATATGATGACATGTGCAGGTGTTGTAGTGCTGTCCCATTTCTTAGGGGTAAATTTTGAAGCCCTTCCCCTTCACATTCTGTTTCAAGGGTCATGGGGAAGGGGGTATTGGGACTGGGCCTAAGTGACCATGAAATTCAGAAAATTGCAAATTGTTCTGTAATTGTGACAAAAGAAAACATGGAAAAAAGGGCCAGTAGTGTTTCTCCATTACCTCTGATTGTGACTGAACTCTGAATATCAAAACAACTACAATATCTGAGACACGCCAAGGCCCAGACTTGGACACGCAACTCAGAGTTACTAACAGAAACTTTAATGGTTACCTTTTGCCATCCAGTTTTCTAGATCTTCCATTTCCAGCTCCATCACTGATGGGATGTCGTCCTCAAACATTGGCCTGTGAACAAGAAAAGAATACCATGGTCATGTTGCAACCATATTCATATTCAAACTGTTATGCTTATTATTTTTTAATAATGGAAACACTTTTCAAGCAACACAAAAAACTAAACTAGACGTTAAGAAAACAAACAGAAAGAATTAAGTCCAGAGACTAATATATTTTGTGTAATTATGCAAAGCAGAAGTGAACTGAAGAACTGCATTGTTTATGCAGAGGTGGAAGTAGGTTTTGTCTCCTGTATGCAGATTTTTAACTTTAAAGAGGAACCAGCAAACTATGGGCAGCTTTTGTGGTACGTTTTATCACTTTTACGAATGCCCAGTTCGTGAACAGTCTAAACTGGCAAAGCTCAACAGCCATTAAATATTGTATAAATTATCTTAATGGTACAGTGTATCTGTGTGTGTTAGCTGTGGTCAACTAAACATACACTTTTTCATACACGGTTCATATGAGCATTTTAAGGCCTGTGATTTACACAATAAAACACTAAATAAATACACAGTTATTATGAATTTTTGTATAACAACCTTAACTTCATTAGAATTAAAAATGTATAATGCTGAAAAACTAAATTAGGCTATGTGTGTTTTTGTAATACGTCAATTATGCTTTTTAATGTTGAGATTTCAAGGTTGATAACATTCAATGAAGGCTGTGTTTTTTTTAAAAGTGGAGACAGGACAAAAGCTATCACTGATTATATAGTACTATCTATTATATAGATAGTAGTAACAGATCATGCTCGAAAAAACATGCTTTTACCTACATTGGGACCTTTTCATGCTCTTCATCATCCAAATAAGCATCTTCTTTTGTGTCTTTAGAAAAAAAATTAAGTTGTTAAACCCATCAATACACAGTAATTTTCTTTAGTTATAAGACATCAGCTTGATGAATATGCACAACACAACACAACACAACACAACACAACACAACACAACACAACACAAACGTTAATATTCAGTTTGAGAAACTAAAAAATATAGCAGCCATGGTACAAGAACTTTACTATCAGCATGTTTAATTTGTAGAGCCATAAATGCATCATTGTGTCTAAAAACATGAGATGCTAGTGCTCAGGAATGTTTTTTTTTAATTCCACCTATAATCTGCATGAATGGGCAGTTGCAGCAATGTGGTCAATAAAATTCAGCTGTTTCTCCAAAACCACTCCTGGGTTCCTAACGGTCCTGGAAGGAGTTATTGTTGAGGTACCCAGTTATATGGGCAACATTTTTCAATGTTTTTCCCAACATTTCCATTTTTCCAACATTTTCCCAACATTTTGTCATTTGAAGGCCAGATATTAAGCATGTAAACCTTTGATTTTTCTTCTTAAAAATATTGCCAAACTTCGACATATACTATAAATGGCTAATGCAGAAAAACGTATTCATGCTTTCATGAACTCTCGGTTAGATTAATAATAACCGAGTATAATATTATTACACTAATAAATAAATTGTAATGCCTTACTAGGTGTTTGCCCTGAAAGGCCTAATTAACAACTTCCGTTCAAAATGCAGCTGCTAGAGTGCTAGAACAAAGGAATATCATCATATTAGTCCAGTTCTTTCATCATTGCATTGGCTTCAATTAAAATCGCATAAATTAAAAAAAAATATTGACTACAAAACCCCAAATGACTTAGCTGCAGCTCTGCACAAGAAGTTTGGCCAAAGGAGAAATGGTCTTGCCCAACTGAGCATGGTTTCTCTCAAGTTTTTTTTTCCTCTTAATTTTCCTCAATTGGTGAGTTTTATTCCTCGTCGCTGTCGCCACTGGCTTGCTGCGTTTAGAAATTGAGGTGCTGGAGCATTGATGGATTTGCTCTTCAGGGTTCAGACTTTCAGCAGTGAAATTTAAATAACACTGAACTGAACTAAACTGAAATTCAACTCTGAAAACTAGAGGCAGTTTCAGTTTACTACAACGTCTATGTTAAGCTGCTTTGACACAATCTACATTGTAAAAGCACTACAGTATAGAAATAAAACTTAATTGAATTGAGTTGAATATGGTGAAGTGGTTTATTATTGGGCTGGCCAGGATTAAGTTAGTTAAGTTTTTAAAAGACTGAGTTGTAGGTGATGGCCAATTGTCCAGCAGGAAATACCTGTCAGACCTGCTGATATCAGCATTATCAGCAATTGTCAGATCATCCGGTTTGAATGAGAGGTAGAGTTGGTTGTTGTCAGCATAGGAGTATTAGGAAAAGCAATGTTTCTGAAAGAAGACCCAATTAATGCCATGTAAATGCAGAACATAAGCGGTCCAAAAATGGTGCCTTGAAGCACCCCAGTAGCAAGATCGTGTTTCTGAGACATTTCACCCCTCTAAGAGACCCTGAAAAACCCTCTTGGGAAGTGAGAACTAAACTACGTAATGGAGTGTGAATTCTGAGATGTCCATTGTCTTGAGGGTTGCCAAGAGAATTGAATGGTTCACAGTATAAAAAGCAGCAAACAAATCCAGGAAGATGAGCACCGAGAATTTGGATGCAGCTCTGAGAGTAGAGTAGCTTTAATGGAGTGCCTGCTTTTAAAACTATACTGGTTAATGTTCAGGAGATTGTTCTCGTTGAGAAAGGCAGAAACTTAGTTGAAGACAAAACGTTCTAGTGTTTTCAAAAGAAATGGCAGGAGGTACTGGTCTTTAATTGCCTATGATAGTTGGGTGTAAAGTAGTTTTTGATGCAGTGGGGTTATCTGAGACTGCTTGAATGCAACAGAAAATGCACCAGAGTGAAAGTATGTGTTAATTGTGTGAATATTTGCAGATACAATAGATGCTTGATTAAGATGAGACAGGATTGGGACAGTTAAGGGTGATAGTGACAGGACAAGTTCTGATACTTCATTCTCTGAGAGGAGGGAGAAGGACACTAGCGAGTGTGTGGTTGTTAACGTGTTGTGTTTATCCATTGGTGTAGAGAACTGAGAACTGATAATTTCCATTTTATTGGTGAAAATTGTTGAAATATGTTTAACTGACACACCTTACAAGGGAGGCGCCACAGTGGCCTAGTGGGTAGCACGTTCGCCTTACAGCAAGAAGGTCGCTGGTTCGAGCCTCGGCTGGGTCAGTTGGCATTTCTGTGTGGAGTTTGCATGTTCTCCCCGTGGTTGCGTGGGTTTCCTCCGGGTGCTCCGGTTTCCCCCACAAGTCCAAAGACATGCGGCACAGGTGAATTGGGTAGGCTAAATTGTCCGTAGTGTATGAGTGTGAATGAGTGTGTGTGGATGTTTCCCAGAGATGGGTTGCGGCTGGAAGGGCATCCGCTGCGTAAAAAATATGCTGGATAAGTTGGCGGATCATTCCGCTGTGGCGACCCCGGATTAATAAAGGGACTAAGCCGAAAAGAAAATGAATGAACCTTACAAGGGAGGAGAGGAAAGACAGAGGGGGAGAGGAAAATTTTGAAGAGCAACCGAGAGTTGGAAGATTTGTTCATTTTATTATGATAGAAGGACGTTTTGATTATACACTCTCAGAAATAAAGGTACACGAGCTGTCACTGGGGTAGTACCTTTTCAAAAGGTACAAGATTGTACCTAAAAGGTCCATATTAATACCTCAAGGGTACATATTAGTAGCAAAAAAGTGCAAAAATGTTTCTTTTAAAGTTTTTAGGTATACTTTTTATGTACCAATATTCATCCTTTAAGTACAAAAGTGTACCTTTTATAAAGGTACTACCTCAGTGACAGCTCGCACCTTTATTTCTGAGCGAATACCTTTGTAGTGAACGTGAAGAGCAGTAACTGATAGTTTTTACGGCCAGTAGGGTTTTCTGATTTACTCCACATTCTCTCTGAAGCCTGCATTTTAACCAGTGCTCTAAGGACATCAGATAGTAAGTTTGGGTATCAAAATCTGAATTTCTGTCCCTAATTTAGGAGCCAATGTTAATTTAAAAAATGTCAACTGATGCTGTGACATGGTTAAATTCATTAACAACAAGCATGATTGCGAGTTACTGCATGCATGGGGTGTCAGAATGATTATTTCCTCAATAAGAAATGTCACATGAATGTTGGAAAGTTTTGATGACACAAAACCAAGACATCTTCGTAAAAACGTTACTGTCAAATGTGTTTTCACTTTTCGAGTTAAAAGCACAAATCATTGAGAAATGAGACTATTCTCAGCAGCAGTAGTATTCTCAACAACTGTTTTGGTACAATCTTCAATCCACAGACAGTTCTAGAAGTCCAACTCAGTTTCCCTTCTTAATATGGCGAGTGGTTTTTTAGATGTTCAAATTATTTTGTTTTGTGAAATGCAGCTGGACTTTCCAAATGCCACCCAGTTGGTTTAAGCAGTGTGTCCATTCATATTTCCTACATTATCACTGTGTAAATATTTGTGTCTTTCAGATAAGCATGCAAACATATGTAAATATTGACTGCAGTTCCAGTTTGTTAGTTTATTACAGACATACCGTCTTTTATTCTCCACCTGCGGCAGATGATGACGACACACACGATCATGGAGATGATGATTGTGAGAACCAGAGGAATGATGATCATGATGACTATGTTCAGATCCTTCTCCTCTGGGTCTTTGTCTGTGTCTGCCTCTGCCTGTGTCTGCTCGGTTTCCTCATTATTAGGTGACTCTGACTCACTGTTTAGTGAGGATCCTAAATCCGAGGTAGCTGTGGTTGCACAAGATTTAAGTAAAGGGTGATTTCCAGAACCAAAAAAGTCTCAGTATAATCGTATCTCAGCTAGAGGTCATACATTTGAAAAAAGCAATATACGTACTCTGACTCATTCCATCTCCAGATCCTGCCACATCTCCGTTATTCTCTTTAAAGGCAACAAGCATTTATAAATTACAACTCTGTATATGATGTATGGGTTACATTAATAATTTACTCAATTATTTTTGTTCTCACTGTACAATACGATTTTATTAGTTAATATATTATTTTTCATTAATATATTAATAATTCATATTTTTAATAGGAAGCTATACAATACTATATTTGTGCATAAACATTAGATTAGTCAGTAATGATGCCAAATCTGGAGCTTATCTAACTAAATAACTTATGATTGCAGAACAAAAACTAGTACAGCCAAATTTATATGTTATAGAAAAATATTAAATACAAATTTAAAAATATGAAAAATCAAGAGAAGCAAAAATGTTTAAAATATATATCTAAAAAATATTAAATATATAAATATATATATATATATATATATATATATATATATATATTCATTCATTTTCTTTTCGGCTTAGTCCCTTTATTAATCCAGGGTCGCCACAGCGGAATGAACCGCCAACTTATCCAGCATTTGTTTTACGCAGCGGATGCCCTTCCAGCCACAACCCATCTCTGGGAAACACATCCATACATTCTCATTCACACACATACACTACGGACAATTTAGCTTACCCAATTCACCTGTACCACATGTCTTTGGACTGTGGGGGAAACCGGAGCACCCGGAGGAAACCCACGCAACCACGGGGAGAACATGCAAACTACACACAGAAATGCCAACTGGCCCAGCCGGGGATCGAACCAGCAACCTTCTTACTGTGAGGCGAACGTGCTACCCACTAGGCCACCGTGGCGCCCATGAATAAAACTTTATATTAGAATTGTCTTATATATCCTACAATTTGAATTCCTGTAGTGGGAAAACAGAATTTATAAGTGCCATTACATGTCTGAAATAATTTAAAAATGCTATTTTCACTTTTTTTTATCATCGAAAATAATTGTGCTTCTTCATACTTTTTTGTTAAAGTTTTTATTAGAAAATTCAAAAGAATTTCCTTTACATTTAATTGAACGTGTGTGTGTGTGTGTGTGTGTGTGTGTGTGTGTTTTCTTACCTTTATCTTGAACATCTGCTTTAGCAGTTACCACTACAACTGTTAATTGTAAAAAGAAATTAGATTTATTCATAAAGGAATGTGAATGCTTGTACATAATGTTAATGTAAATGAACAAAAACATTATACAGGCAACTGTGGCAGACATTTATTTTATATAATTTATTTTTAGTTCCATTGCAGTAAACACAAATCAACTTCATGTACAAAAATGGATACTCACGGTCTTCATCAATAATCTCAGGGCTTCCTTTGTCTTCACTTTGAACTGTAAAGACATGCAACTAAAATTAGTAGACATATTTCAGAATAGACTGTAAAGAACTCTCATCTGAAGTGGTGGGGATTAGTTGAGACCCGTTACAGTTCAGAACAAAGACGTTATCTGACAATCAGCTTCATGAGAGAAATTAGATTTTTTTGTCTCGAGAGTTTTTGTTTTTCTTAATAACTTTTGTTTATTTTATATGCAGTTCAGTGGATGAACATTAGTTAAAGAGCTAAAAATAACTTTACAGCAATAATTTTTATAATAATAAATTCTTATGTGGCGGTTCATTCCACTGTGGCGACTTCTGAAACAGAGACCAAGCCAAAAGAAAATGAATAAATGAATAAATACTTATGTTTGTGTGTGTTTCAACGATGAGATGTTACAAAAAGTACAAATTTAAGAAAATTACTGACCCCAAATATTTGAACTTTTAAGTGCATTTTGTGAAATATTTGTTATATTTTTCTTAATATACGTGTAATGTGGTTTAAGCGTTGAATTGTGAAAAGTGTCTTTTTAACTTTTGTGAAACTGTTATGTTTAGAAATGTGTTAAAAAAAATCTTCTCCCGTTAAAAAGAAATTGGGGAAATAAATAAACAGGGGGGCTAATAATTCAGGGGGGCTGTTAATTCTGACTTTAAATATATATATATATATATATATATATATGCGCTTTAAGGTTATAAAGCAATAAGGTTAATCAATGCTGTATTAATGACACAAAAATTAGGCTTATTGAACACAAAACCTCACAGTACAGTAACCTAAGTTAAATATATTCTTAATATCAAAATTCATATTCACCCAAAAAAGAAATGTGAGTTAAAAAGGAAACTAATAATTCACTACAAGGACACACCATAAAGCAAGGTAAATTTACATTTGTCCAAACTTAATATGATCTTTCTTCCTCAACAAAGACTAGCTGTTTTATGTTTTGCATGAAACCAATAGCAGCAAAATGAGAAGTTATTATCTACTGTGATCCCCTTGTCTTCAGCTTTATCATTGTCCACTGTGGGTTAAAGATACGACATTTGAATGTGTACATTTGAATGTGTACATCGATTGTTGTGTTGCCTAGGGGCCGAAAACAGTGTAAAACGATTTCTGAAGAACCTGCTTAAAAGAGCTGACAGAAAAGAGGAGTCATTTTAGATTAACGGAAAAAATATGGAAAAAGAGAAAGACATTGACAGGATTCTACTAACAAGAGCACCTACCAAGTCCAGTCCAGCAAGCTGTCAATCCCAAAAGCAGGAACAGTGTAAGATTCATTTCCCAGAGTCCTCGGTGGAAGCAGTGGCCCACAGTTTGGTTAGACAGAGACACAGACTCATTTCATTTTGACTGGTGACAAACACGCCTTCATGACATCCTGCTTCCTCTTTCAGACCTGATTCACCTAACCAGGAAAAAAAAACCACCACCCTTTTGCTCGCTCTCTTTTTCTCTCCCTCGGATGTGATGCAATCAAGCAGTGAGCTTGTTACCACAAGCCAAGCTGTTCCTCAGTTAGCTGTGAAAACACATTCCTGCATATATGGTATGTGACCTGACCAAAAACCAGAGAAAAAAAAGAGAGAGAAGCACAAAAAAGAGCTGAGTAAACAGAGGCGGCTTTAAACTCTTTAAACAGGCTGAAGTAGGAAGAGATGGGGAAGAGTTTACATTGAGTCTGCACTGCTACAGCTGTCTTTGGCAAAACAACCTTGAATTCAGCTACAAATAGACGTTTGAAAAGTAGAACTGACAGAAAAATATTGACAGAAATTACAGGAAACGTTCTTTTATATGCCTAAATGACTCAATTTTACTTTCTACGTAATGTAAATCCATACTGACTGTCCAAACTAGGCTTTTATTACAATTAAGCTGACACATTTTCCTCCTGAGGGAATTAATTTCAAAGTGCTTTTTTTAATCTAATGAAGCATTAAAGGTATAAATATAGCTTTTACATATATGCCATGCAAACAATAACCTAATACTACAATTTTCAAATATTTTTACGACAAAATCTGTCTCAGTTTATTGCTAGTTTACCTTGATTACATTATAGTTTTGTTTGAGTCATTACACGAGAAAGATTGAGAATATTAAATGCATGGTAATCTAAATAATGTAAATATCTAAATAACAATGTTTTCGGTAGTATGAGAAACCCCTTGCGAGAGTAAAAAACCTCTAAAAAAAGGAAAGAAAAAAACCCCGTCATGCGCATGCGCATTTCTAGGATCCGTCACACGCATGCGCAGTGAGATTGCCTTTCACATATCGCGCCAAACTCAAGCAGAGTCAAACATGGTGAGAATATTTTATTATTGTTATTGTATTTAAAAAATATGAATTCGATTACTTTTAATAAAATGTCACTTGTTTTGTTGAGCTGCTCGAGGGTTTACATAAATGTTTTAAAACATTAGATAAGGTTGTGTTTAGCTCTGTATATGACACTCTTTCGCCATTGATCTGTAAACAACTTGTAGAAAACGTGTTTATGACAACCAGAACAGAGTTATTTGCTATTAAGTAACGACGATAATTATCGGGCATTAAAGTTTACGGCATTGTTTTCACTTTATACGAAGATAGTTAAGAGGCCAGTAAAAATAAAAAGTGATAAGGTGAGAACTGGGATCACCAAATATTTAAATTATGACATGACATGACATTGACGTCATCTCTACCCCCCAAAAAACTGTATAATAGGTTATACATTGAACGCCACGTATAACTTAAAATATGTTATAGAAAAGACAATTTTGCTTTCTAAAAGCAGGATGACATTAATTTAAAAACATTTTTCTTAACCTTTTGTAATCATAATTTCATGTTTCAAACTCGTTTATGCTTCCCAGTGGTGGGTTGCAGCTGGAAGGGCATCCGCTGCATAAAAACTAATGCTGGATAAGTTGGTGGTTCATTCTGCTGTGGTGACCCCTGATTAATAAAGGGACTAAGCTGAAAAGAAAATGAATAAATGAATGAATGAATGAAACTCACTTATGCAGTACAGCAAGATAAGGATAAACAGTAACCCATTTTTTAATCTTGAAGCTCTTAATATATTTCAATTTCCTTACTTTAAGTAAGCTATCAGTAACTATAAACAGCAGAAAAACAAAAGTAGTTTAGTTTTAGTGTCTAGTGAGTTTTGTTGTTGTTCTGGAAGACGTAACTTAATGTTCTGGCGTAAAAGCTGCTTTACAACAAATATTTTCGTTAACTGATATTTTGAAGCAAGCAGTGTAAACATCAGTTTGTATAAATGAGTCCAAATCATTCATCTCTACTTCAACTCATTTTAGAAGCTAGTTTCACTTTTTAAAATTGTTGCAGTAAAAATAAAAACATCACAGCTATTCAGTAATGACTGTTTAATTAGTTATTTAGAATAGAAAAAGATACGACTGTATTGATTTTCTCATTTATAATCCACAGTCTAAAAAGAAAGGACTTAGCTTGGAAGAAAAAAGAAGTCGCATGATGGAAATATTTTTTGAAACTGTAAGTATATATGATTTACATTCTTGTTTTATATGAGCGCGTGCATAATAGATGTATGAATGGTTATTGACGTATGAATGAGTCCATGTTCTTTAGTAGTTTACATGAACACAATCCTTGAAAGATGAGATTAATTTTTATTATTTTTTCAGAAAGATGTGTTTCAGCTGAAGGACATAGAGAAAATTGCCCCAAAATCCAAAGGAATCAGTAAGTTTTATCAGCCTGTTGTGATTTGTTTATGTTGCAGATGCTAAGTCTGTTACAGATAGAGGGAGCTCTAAGTCACTTGACTCATTTTGAATAGAATGTATGTAATGGTAATCATCAGAAAACTGATCCTTGAATGTTTCATCTGGATTAAAGCGGATGATTTCCAGAGAAATGGCTACTTGACCTGAAATGTAAAAAACGATTTGGCCTAGAACTTTAAAAGTATCTAGTAATATTGCTTGACTTGTTGAGGACATTATAACAAAAATAAAGAAATGGCATAATGTTTAAAAAAGATAGAGGCTATGTTTGTCAGAACATATACGAAAGCCCCTGTATGATCAACATTCATGATTAGCAAAAACATTTTTAAAATGTACGATGGCTAGGTGACAAGCCTGTTTTTCGAATAGATGTCAATGGAGGAGAGGTCTTCAGTGTGCAGAGTTAACTGCTTTTGTGAATACACTGCTTAATGTCTGTCCTCTAATCTTCAGTATATTTGCTTTAAATACATAATATTAATTTCAGAGTTAGTTTAATTTGAAGTTTACATCAACAAGAAAAATGTTTTACAAGAAAATGAAAAAACAAGTAAAGATAATATTAAGTTAGTTATGCCAAGGCACATTAATTTCTCTACAGGGTTTAACATTGGATTTTGGATATTTGCGTAAAATAAGCTTCCCCAATTATCTGATCTACTTGTCTGTGGATTGTGGCTATACCAGGGTATTTTGATTACTTCTGCAATAATGCTTCTTAAATTATCATAATTGTTTATTCACTATTTTTATTCCACATATTTATTCACCCCATCCACCCTCCTCCTCTATTAAAAAATATATTTGTAACAAATAAGGAATTATCAGTGTTTTTGTATTACAACACAGTCATACTGTGCTTTGTTGCAAACAGAACTGATTTCGAAAAAACCTCGTTCATTTTAGTCATATTACAAATCATCAGATTAGTGACCGATTGATTTTGCAATAATGACGTATAAAATACCACAGAAAATCAAATGCTTTTTTTAAGGCATAAAAGTGCATGTACAAAATTAGTAAAATGAGTGGCAATAATACAGCACTGTCCTGATAGAACATGAGAATTTTAGTAACATTTTAGTATAGAGACCTATTCTCACTATTAACTACTGGCTTATTTCATTCCAAATATTAAGATATTGCTGTATTTTAATAGTTAAAAAGTACAAATTCTGCATGATCTTATTCTACATCCCTAATCATATCCAATACCAAAACCCAACTACTACCACTAACTATTAAGAAGCAGCAAATTAGGAGTTTAATGAGCTAAAAGTCTCAATTAAGGGTTTGTTTATAGCAAGAATTGGACCTAAAGTGTGACTTGATTTTCTCTTATGTTAAGCTTGTAAGTGTGTGATGTGTTCAGTGGTTGATTTCTTTTATTTCAGCTCCCATGTCAGTGAAAGAGGTGTTGCAGAGCCTGGTAGATGATAACATGGTGGACACTGAGAGGGTGGGCACCTCTAACTATTACTGGGCGTTTCCTAGTAAAGCCCTGCATGCCCGAAAACGCAGATTAGAGGAACTGGAGAAACAAGTGAGGATATCTCTCTTTGTAATATCTCTTATTAATCAGCTTGCTTATTGGTGTACATGCTGTAATAAAAAATCAGTTTGAATTACTTTAAAAAGTATAAATGAATTGGTTGGTGGAAGATAACAATATTTGAGTTAATATATTGTTGTCTGTATATTTTAGAAATTTAAACCAGTTCATGAAACAGTCCCTCCAGTAGGACTGAGAGATTACTCAAAGGCAATTTTCATGCACATTTTGTCAGCAAAGCTGGTTCTAGTAACCCTCCAGCACGTTTTTTTTAGATGGAGCATAATTTACTACACAGTCAAAAAATATATATATATTTTGCTGCTTGTTCAATCTACTTATGTAAAATGAGCTGAAGCAACACAATTCTTGAGATTTTTTTGTGGACAGCTTAATTGTTTTAAGTTCAATGCACCTAAATTGAACTTAATCCATATGTGTTGGGACAACCTGAATGAGTTGTGTGGAACCCAGCGTTTTTACAGCGCACACAGTACACTGAAATTGAAACCTATTTAATTGAGAGAAAATGACATAAAGATAATCATTCTGTGAAAGACAGCTGTTTGCATTGCTTCTCAATGAGCTACAGTTCTGTGTAATAAATGCTGCATGTGAAATTACCACATATAATAGCATGCTTTCATTCCAAACTTACTTGATAACTCCAGTTGAGGTTTTAAAATTAATCCTTATGTAAGAGGAGTCTGTAGTAATTTGGAGATATTTCCAGCTGCAGGCCCAAGCACAGTTCAGGACACACTATTCCCGCCAGACGATCTAGGCAGGGGAGGACCATACTTGGTCAATATATATGGCCAATGACAGATCACTGATCATCTTGTTTTTCTTGTTAAACTGTGGCTAACTCCTTGGGAGCATTATCGCCACCTACTGTAGCCAATGTCAATTTAACAACCAGCTATTCCAAGAATGTCGACATGATTTATATGTACATTATTTAGTAACATTATATTTTATTGATATTGATATTTTTTATTGATATTCTTTTTGATGAAAATAACGAACCACAACATTTTAACTGTATAATGAGATGTTTAGTTTGTTTGTTCAACCTATTGTGTTTTATTAATGTCTACACCTACCCCAACCCTTAACCCTTGCTGTAATGAAAAAACAATAATTATTTTTCCACATCACAAAAATACGCTATATTTATGTGCACATTCTCAGTAACCGCAGTTGTAACACTAAGCCAGAATCAACTTACTCGCGAAAGTCCTTCCGATTTGGAAGGTCTTATAATTATCTAAATTAAATGTAGATAGTTCACTTTAGAACAAACATTTACAAATATTTTACTTACATTTATCATTTAAGATGAAGTATCATGAAGAAATAGATTTTTGTTCTGTTTTTGATAGAAAATCTTTTTTTAATATATATTTTTTGTAGTTTAAACTTAAAAATATCAACATACATAATCTGTAAATGAATTTAAGTTTTAAAATAAAACCTGAAAGTTACATCTGTATGAAACAGTGATGGCAAATCTTTCCCTGAATGATGTCCAGACATAGATGGATAAAATAAAGCTAAATTTGGGCTGTTAGTTAAAATCCAATAGATGTCTAACAGTAGTCCAAAAATATATCAGTCATCAAATAGGCAGGAATGAATGACTACACATGTCAAGTCTGCCTAAATTCTATTTGATAACAAGTCTATTTATGCACTATAGCTAGACAAAATATTTTTTACTGACAGAACAAATTTTGCCATGTGCTGGCAAAACAATATCCTGAGGTACTACTACACAGGAGTGGGGATAAATTGCTTTTGTATTTTTCGCAGTAATATTTTGAGCCATAAATGAAACTCTACTGTTGACTTCCAATTCTGCAGAAACAAACAGCTGCAAAAACTAGGATGGATATAAGAAACAAAGCAAGGAAAAGTAATCCAATTTATTTGGCTGGGGGAATTATGTACATGTCTAAGAGACTTTCATTTATATCTGGCTATATAGCCATTATCTGCACCATTGTCACTGGTAATTTATGTTATTGTTAACACATTAGAGCAATTTAGAAACATGGATGAGTGCCAAAATGAAAATGTCTAATAAATAAATAAGGAAGTATGGGTAATTGTTCTAAAATAGTTATTTATGAAGTATGTTAAATAATTTAGACTGAAGGTTTAGTTTTCTATTTAGTTTGATTTTAGCGCATGAGTACAGAATTGTGTGTTTATAGATTTGTTGTGCTTAAACAAACTTGCAAACATTCCTGAATTTTCTGAACAGAACGAACTGAGTTTTGTAGAACAGAAGGAAAGTATTTTGAAGATGGTTGAAAATGGATAACCATCAATACCCAGAGTGGGAAAGACAAATACTATGGATGTCGACTTGCTGCATTCTTTAAAATATCAAATAGTCAAACAGGTTTGAAGCAAGTGAAGGTTGAGTAAATGATGACAGAATTGTCAGTTTTGGGTGAACCGCCCCTTTAAATGGTCAAATACACACCTAAATATACTAATAAGCACAACAATACTGATTGAGCAATAGAAACCATACAGTGAATCAGAGGTCACTGTAAGTGGGCTTACAGTATAGAATATCAATGCAGGGTCAATACGCGTGTAGATAAACAGTGCACAGGGTCATAAACAGACAAAACACTATTAGAGTTAAACATTACAGTAAATTAAAACAGTAACCATTTTTAACTACATGATAAAAATTAGATTACTGATTTGCCATAAATTGCACTATAAAACATACTTTCTACTTTATAATATAAAATGACATGTAATGTTAAATTTATATTTCATTGATAGTTTCCCCTATATTTAGATTAATTTACCATTTTTACTGTAAAAATGACAAATTATGCTTTGATGTATTACCATTGATAAAACATATATAAGTTTTAATATAAATAGCGTCTTTTTATGTGTATTTTGTTTGTGTAGCTTGAGGATGGCAGTCAGCGTAAAAAAGCCCTTCAGCAAGCAGTTGACAAAGCCAAAGTGGGACGTGAAGTTAATGTACGTGTTCATCTGTCTTTCTGAACTACATTATTATACATCTTATGTTTGTCGGCCGTGTCTGATTATTGATTTTGTTGTATGTTTAGGAGGAGCGAGAGGATCTCTTGAAAGAGCTCACGGCATTGAAAGGTCAGCGAGATCAGATGAAGGTCGAAATGGAGAAGTACAAAGAATGTGATCCAGCGGTGGTGGAGGAGATCCGTGAGTAAACTTTTGTCTTTGGTATGATGGATGAATGACACTCTCAGAAATTATCAGTTTTGTTAGCTAACTAAAAGTATGAAAAAAATCTATATATTTGAATTGTTTTATTTAACTGACTTAAATATAAAATAAAAGTTTTAGTTCACCCAAAAATGATTATTTACTCACCATTTACCTGTCCTCAAGTGGATCCAAACCTGAACACAAAATAAGATATTTGGAAGAATGTTGGAAAGCTGTAACCATCTGAATTACATTTGTAGTAAGGAAATGGAAGTCTATGGCTATTGACCTTATTCCGCCCCGCCCACTTTTAACGCTGTTCCGCATTTTGTCATCCAACTTTCGGTACGCTGACATAGTACATCAGATGACTGTTTCAGAAAGTCATTACATAATGTTTAGTTAGGTGTAATTTTAGAAAAAAGGCATATAATGCTAGTTCAGTAAATGTTTTGAGCTGGGAGTACGGTGAAACCCCCCTGTATCAGATGGTCTCAAATTGCCCCATCCATCATTACCGTTAATGTGGGTAGACGATATGAGCCAGAGGTAACTTACGGGGATATTTTTAATTACTTTGTCCTGTCACAAGAACTAGATGCAGCGTTTATGAAGACTTAAAGTACCGAGGTGTACCAATGTTTACATAGTGGGAAAGTTGGTCATGTTCTATTACACAGTGAGGTTGATTTCGTCTTTTTAAAAGCAAATGTGCACCCCAGCCAGTTGAGCAGTCCATGCCACTCAGCGCGGGTGCAACTTAGTAAGCAGGGATCAGTGGAGACTACAGGATGTTCGTGCATCGCTGGTTTAGGAAGGTCCTGTAGCCACGCAGCCTTTATATTATGGAAGACAAGTAAATATATAAATAAATAGTAATATCTTGTAAGGTTTGTGTTAACTTAAGTAAGCCATAAATGTAAACACTATGCTATCGTATTTGTGTAATAATACACAGCTGCTGACTCGGTTACCATCAGCAGACTAAGTATCTGGTCAAATTTCTTAATTTGTGAGGTATTGCCTTTATTCTTATATGTCGATTTTGCAATTGTTTTTGAACTTCTGATTCAGTTACCTATGGGAGAAATGACTAGGAATAATAAACGGCAGAAAACGGTCAAACTACTCACTACAAGAAAACATCAGTTTGCAACATCAAGCAGCAAAACGAGCTGTTTTTAACGTCTAAAATTGAACTGAAGTTAATGAAACCGGAAGTCTTGAGCCAAAAAGAATAAGGGATGACAGAATTTTAATTTTTTGGGTAAACTATGAGTTTAAGTTTAGTAATTATTAACTGAAACTTAAACTGGAAAAATAAAACAAATCAAAATGGTCAACGGACTTGGGATTTTCTCTCTCCGATGTTGGTATTTAGAAATCAGGGCAGCCGATGGAAGATATATGATGTATATGTTTTTTTTCATCTAATACATTGTAAAAGTACTTAGACGTGATACCGAAAATTGCTTAATGCATTTGCTGAACTAAAATTGTTTACTAAAATCAAACTTTTTCAAGGTTCTGATAGTTTTCAAATTTAACTATGTAATCATAAGTAAAGTTAAAACCAGCTATTTCACTAATACACAAAATTATGACGGGTTGTGTGTGTGAATCAATTTGGTAATGAAACCATTTTTAATATGATTTGTTATACAAAGTTATTAAATTATAGTGAAATATGAAACAGTAACAATAAAGAAACCATGCTAAAATTGCACAGTAATCAACACAGATAAACAAATGAGTTCACAATTCACCTTGTTGGAATTTGCATAAAACGTTGATTTTCAGTATTGCATGATTATGTGAAATAGTTCACTCATATAACACACTCATATTTAACAAAAAGGGGCAGAGAAACCTTTTTGCTACTTGTGTAAGAATGTTTTGACTATAAAACATATTTCAATAAAATGTATATTTTGAAAAGATATTAGAGATTGTTTTAATTTAGGAAAGATTTTAAGGGGAATGTTTAAAAAGGTGTCTATCACTGGTCAAATTGAAAGATCTTGTATGATTTTTGACAGTGTTGTTATTTGTATGTTTTTAGTATAATGCATGATTTTTAAGAAGCAGTTATGATTGTAAATCCTATATTGGATACTTAATATCAATGATGCAGATATGGCATTACAACATTATTAAATATGCATAAAATGGCTTATGGTAGAAAACCACCAACAGAACTTTAGTAGAAGACTTTAAAGAAAACTTTACAGATGTTTACAAATAGCAATTGATTAGGATTGAGTTTTGTGATGTTATATTCATTATGCACATACTGTACATGTTTGGGTCATATTGACATGATAATGATTTGTCGGCGACACATCCACAATGCAAATCTCCATTCAAACTCATCCCAAAAGTGGTGACTATGAAGGTCATTTGACTGAGCTCACTGTCACTTTCATGAAACCAGTGTGAGATTATTTGAACCTTGTTTTGTTATCATGTTGGTAGCCTTGCAAGAGGGGAACACTGTGGTGATGTTTAGCAGCGATACTCAGGTAGGCTGTAGTATTTGAACAATGCCCAGTTCGCATTAAGAAAGCCAATGAGTGGCAAGTTTCACACTAATAAACCATCAGCGACCTTAATCATTGATACTAGGCAGCATAGAGCCCATGTTTATTCCTCTTTCTGGTTCTATCCTCCCAATTTTGGCGTAATAATAATAATAATAATAATAAACCTGTTTATGTCAACTGCTACAGTTCATATTTAGATAATTTTTATGGTTTTAAAAGTGACTTTTAGGCTTTAATGTGAAAAGACTGCTAGATAAAGAAATTAGTTGATTTTGCGGGTATGGAATTGATTGTCTAATGCAAGTAACAGGTTTCTCACTGTGTGAGTGAAGAGAAGAGGAGTTGTTGACAAAAAAAGCGGATGGTGTCTTATTAAATATACAAGAGTAAATTAATAAAAACACTACTAACTTTTATTAAACATTTGGTAAAAAAGGAAATGACAAGTTAGATTAATTTTTTTTAACTCTTTCCCTGCCATTGACAAGATAACTTTACATTTAAAAGACAAAGCTTAACTGCCATTGTTAGTCGGCAATCTGTGTTTTAAGTATGTTACAGTAAGGCAACCCTTAACACAGGCCTTGAATCAGTTGCAGGACTTCTGTGGCAGCAGCAGAAGACCACATGGAGTGCCACTCCTGTTAGCTAAAAACAGGAAACTGAGGCTACAATTCACACAAGCTCACCAATATTGGACAAAAAAAATACTGGAAAAACTTTGTCTGGTCTGATGAGTCTCAAATTCTGTTGCGACATTCGGATGATCGGATCAGAATTTTGCATCGACAACTTGAAAGCATGAATCCATCCAGCCTTGTATCAGTGGTTGGTGGTGGTGGTGTAATGGTGTGGGGGACATTTCCTGGCACTCTTTTTGGCCCATTAGTACCAATTGAGCATTAGGTCAATGCCACACCCATCTTCTGATGGCTACTTCCAGCAGGATAACTTGCTAAATCATAAAGCCATCATAAAGCACAAATAATCTCAGACTTGTTTCTTGAACATGACAATGAGTTCACTGTACTCAAATGGCTTCCACAGTCACCAGATCCTAATCCAATAGAGCAGTGATTCCCAACCTTTTTTTTTTCCTGAGACCCCCTTTTACCCCGGAAAATATTGTAAGGCCCCCCTCCACATTTAATGATTTAATCGCTCATATAAGTTTGCAGAAGGTATGACAAAAAAGGTTGTTTTCAAACAAACGGTATGTTTATTACTATATTTAGATATGTTTATGCACAAATAATAGCCTAATGTAAAATACAAAAGCAAAACATCAGTAGGCCATTTTTATTGGGTACAGCTTGCGGAATTGGGGATGAGTCGTCTGCAAACGTTGTATTAATTTGGATGGCCTCATGCATTCGTAACATGAACTTTGGTGCAGATAATGCACTGTGCTCTTTGTCACAGACTCTTTGCTTTGAGAAAATGGAATAAAACTAATAGTTCAGGTAACTATCTTGGTTTTCCTTGCATTTCGTGATTCCATTATTGCTAGCGCTGTGACCCGAAATGTTTGGAGCTTCCTCACCTGGGTCCAGTATGCTTGTGTCATTACTATCAGCTGCTGAAGGTCAATCAGTGAGACTCGGTCCTTTTAGAGGACAAATTACAGATTTGTTCGTTTTTTGGTCTGCCAAGGAATCCAAGGCAACATGATCGTTCTCCTACTCGTCCACTGCTAAAACTTTTTAAAAATGTGACGCAACCCCTCACAGAGCCTCCTCGTTGAGCCCCCCCTTTTGGGCCGGGACCCCCCTGTTGGGAACTGCAGCAATAGAGCACCTTTGGGATGTGGTGGAACCGAAGATTCGCATCATGGATGTGCAGCTGACAAACGTGCAGCAACTGCGTGATACTATCATGTCAATATGAACCAAAATCTCTGAGGAATATTTCCAGTACCTTGTTGAATCTATGCTGCGGAGGATCAAGTTAGTTCTCAAGGCAAAATGGGATCCAACCCAGTACTAGTAATGTGAATCTAATAAAGTGTGTGTGAGTGTTAGGAATGTAACGATTCAGCTGACTCACGATTCGAAATGTTACACGATACTAATCTAACGATTCACAATTTATTTTAACAAAATTATTTTTGTTAGAAAAATTTAAGGTGAACAAGAGCTCTTTTTTTTTTTACTAAATTTGAATTTTATAACAAAATCTAAATAAAAAAATTAATAATACAAATTAAAGAAGGCTCTTTAATAAAAACAAACCAAAACTGACTGTGCTGGGATTTGACACTTTTTAAAAGAAATTTCATAATATCTATTTTTTCTGGTACTGTATAAGCTGAGGTCTTTGCACATTTACAATGTCCCCTGCTGATGAAAAAACTCTCACACTGGGGGCTGATATGGCTACTGTGGGGAGGAAAGCCTTTCCTAAACCAGAGAGCAATGTGTACAGAGGTAGCCAATATGCCCTCTGCTTCACCGGACTGGCCACTGGCATCAAATACTGATTATAATACATGTGATATAATAAACAAATTACTAAAAGATGCATAAACTAAATTGAAAAAGAGAGAGTAAAAAGGATCTAATTCATGGTTCTGTAACAGCACAGTTTTCTCTTACAGTCTGTAAAACATCTTCCACTTTCGCTATGAAAACACTGATGCACCATGTGATCGCCGTAACGCTGGCACTCATCAGGGCAAACAAAACTGCCAATCCTCCGGTCAGCGTGGTTTGGTCTAATAGCTTTTTGTGAATAGACGTCTGTGACAGTAGTTTTTCACTGTGCTGCATCATATTTGTTGTTCTGTTAGTGCAAGTAAATGTGTTTTTGCAGTATTTCCCCGCAGTTTGTGTTTTGGCTGGCGTACCTCAAAGCTGTCATTTTACCTCATCTCTTGCTCGCCGCAGATGTGCAGGTAAAGCAAGTTTGGCCTGTAAACACAGCGCCCACTCTCTTCAAAACATGGGTCGCGATTCATTGAACATATGTGCTGGTTTAAATTCTCACATATTTGAATTAATTTTCAACTGACTCACGGTAAATCGTTACATCCCTAATGAGTGTGTATTTGTGTGTGTGTGTTTATGTGCACATTTGTGTGTGCATGTGACATACATACGCACAAGTGCATTGCAATCTATATATCTTAATAATGCACTGCTTTTAGAAAAATGTTTTTTTTTTGTCAGAATTTGCATTTTTGATGAACTCTACCTACATTCAAGTGGGGAGAATAGATGAAAAATTTGAATAAAAAGCTTTTTTGTTTGAAAGCAGAGGCTTGGTTGGTTTTATAATTTGATATGTATGCACAAATTCTAGCAAAACATCTTCTGAAGGCCATGCAATTTAGCAGAAAATCATCAAATGCTGGCGGTGGCTGGCAACTTTTTACAAAATGCTGGTGGGGAAAAGAGATCTTTTGTGGACAGAAAACTTGCAGCAATGTTTTTTTAATAAAAAACATGTTTTTATCAGTCAAACGCTACAGTTCATATCCAGATACTTTTTTGCAGTTTTAAATGTGACTTTTAGTCTTGAAAGTTTTCATGTTTACTATAAACCTTTTGGTTTTATTACATTAAAAAGTGTTACTTATGGAATAAAAATGAAAATAAAAACTCGTACAGACCACACAAATGACAGGAAAAGTCAAAAGTCACTCACTCTGGCTTCTCGTAACAGAGGAAGTTGTGATGTTTCTTCATGTTTTCAATCTTGCGTTGATTTCACAATTTCACAATAAACATCAGCAGGTTAAGCGTGATGTGTGCTTGTCTGCCTTTTGTCACTGATATTGTAACTGTAGTGTTGCGTAGGCATGGGCCGGTATAAGATTCTGCCGGTATGATAACCTTGGATAAAAATATCACGGTTTCACGGTATGACGGTATTGTGTTTACTGCTCTAAATTGTTCTTTTTAAATGTCTGGCTGAAAAACTAAAATTTTTTTCCTGTTCAAACACAATATATTTTATTTTGAAAAACATTTAAAATATTTTGGGCAGTAAACATGTCAGGCTAAATTATTCAAGGGACTTCTGCGGTCTTCATTTGTTTCAAAAACAATGATTTCTTTACAATTTACAATTCAACAAAAAAAAAAAACAAAAAAATGTAAATAAAAAAAACTTACACATACCTTAGGAACAGTATAGCAGAAAATTTTTGCGGTATGAAAACCTTGACTTTTCCAAACCGTGGTATACCTTGAAAACGGTTATTGTCCCATGCCTAGTGTTGCGTTCTGTGCAAATTCAAATCAAGAGCCCAGCTGGGTGTCACTGCTATGTTTGTCTGTTATAGCTGTTTGTGCTTTTTCTATTGTGACTTTTGGTAAAGCAATCATCTGCTTTATTCTGACAAGACCCTTGGGAGCTCTTAGCACACAATAAAGATTCAGCAATTGACTATGTCTGCATAATTCTGCATAATAATGAGAACATTGCTCAAAGCGAGTCTGAAGTCTGACAGTGATTGTCTTGTAATTTATAGTGGGATGCAGCAAATTTGTACACAAGTGGTGTTTTGATGACTGCAGCAAGTGCTTTGAAAGAGAAATGATTTAAGAGACTAAACTTCCCAGCGAGGAAAGTCAAAAATGCTCCCCATTTGCTCCATTACTTGAGATTTACGTGATTTTTATCAGCACCATCTTTAACTTTTAAAAGCTCTGCTCAACCACAGTAAGTGTTGTTTACACTAATGTGTTTTTGTTGTAAAATGCATAAGTTTTGTGATGGTAACGTCTGCTGTCCAGATTACTACAACATTTTGTGACTTGCGAAAACTTTAGTTTAGAAATGCTGGTGTTGTTTCAGTATAGATGTACAGAAACAAACTTTTGGAGATAGGGCTGCATAATATTGGAAAAATCTGACATTGCAATATTTAGATTTATTTATATATATTGCGATATTATTTGTTAAATTGTTTTGGTCACGCTTTATTTTCAGTTCAGTTCTCACTCTTAGCAAACCATTTTGACTTTTGCTTTAATAAACTCCAAATTTGCTCATTATTTATAGTTATTAAGGTAGTTTAGGTATAGTGTAGGATTAGGGATGTAGTATAAGATCATGCAGAATATGTGCTTTATAGGTTCTAAAAAGCGGCCAATATCTCAGTAGCATGCATGCTAATAAGCAACTTGTTAATAGTGAGAATTGGTCCCTAAAGTATTATCTAAGTTAATGTATTGATTTTGATTGAATGTAATGATTCTGTAGGGGAGTGAATCGTGCATAACGTAATAGACAAACTACATGCATATATAAATGCAACAAAGTAAAGATAAAAGTGAAATAAACAGTGCATGCATTATGGTTTTGTATATGTAAATGTAAATATTACACTCTAAGGTCAACTCAACATTGCATGTCTTTACGATGGGGCTATTGTTGATCCACACATTGCGATATCAATGCTGAAACAATACATTTTGCAACCCTAATTGGAGTTGTGGCTATCCACAGTTGCAGTCTACCACTTCTAATAGTCAATATTATAGGGGCTTGTTGAATCAGGGGACAATACACAATAGTTTAGAAGACCAATCAAGAAGCAACTGTGGATGCATATACTGTAAATGATGTGAGAGCCCAATGAGCATGAAAGATCATGTATTGTGCGTTTTAGGCTGTAAAGTGTGGATGGAGATTGTTTTTCTGAACCAAGATAAAAACCGGCAGTTTGGACGAGAAGCTTTTTCCATTGTAAAGCATCATTTTTATTGTAAACTGCACCTAATCAAAAATGGTGGTTTTGTACGAGCACCTGCCAATCTCTAAATGTACCCAGATCTGGCTTTGCCACGTCCACAGAGTTTCCACAGAACCTAAAATATTTTAGGTACATTTTTATTAGCTGTAAGGTTATTTTAAAGTTGGCGTAATAGAAAAGTTTGAATAATCTTTGTTTCCTTGTTATGAAGATTAAAATGAAAATGCTACACTATAAACAAAAACCTGGAATTCATTTGTATGGAATTGATTGGGTCATTGTCTCTCATGTGAGTGACATGTTGTCCCACCTTTGTGTCAGTGAAGAGATGTTGAAAGAAAGGGGGAGGTGTTTTATTAAATATTATGAGAGCACACAAACTTGAAATGTTTTTAATGCATATTGCAATGTTCTTCGTTTTGATTTAAGGTTCTTAAAACTTTAAGAGGGATCAGAAAAACAAAAATCACAGTTTGACACGTCATTATTAAAAGCCCCACATTTTGAATATTATTATAGATTTTTTTTCTTGAAAGCTCTTTCCATATTGTAGATACAATATACTCTCTGGGACAGCCTATTATGGGAAGGAATGGGTATGAATGTTAATTTAACATTTAGTTTATATCTGAATTCTGTTTATTTATTTGTTTTAAACTTTTTGTTTTTGTTTTAAATTTTTTAGCTTTAAAGCCGTTCATTTAAAATAAAATCTGGCCTAATTTGTATGCATTAAAAATCAAATCAATTTCAGAGTATGAGATGTCTTCAGTTGTTTGCTGTTAAAACCGTTTTGTTAAATGTGCACTGCAGTGTGTGTAATCAAGTAAAAGTATCAGATATACATTAGTGATTATTATATTGTGTTGATAGTTCTTAGTGGACATATTGTATTATTTTTACTTGTTCATGTCTTAAAGAGATAATCTGTGATCATTTATTAACCCTCTACTTGTTTCAAACCTGTTTGAGCTTCTCTCCTTTGTTGAACAAAGGAAGATATACTGATGGTCTGGTTTTGCCCAAAATTCTTTAAAGTATCTTGTATTGTGTTCAACAAAAGAGAGATATTCATAAAAGTTTAGAACCACTTGAGTGCATACATTTTGAGGAAATTTTTATTGTTGGGGAAACTATTCCTTTAACAGAATTAAAGATTTTTTTAAATTCATTGTTTGACATAATTTCCACTGAAAGAAAAACAAGGCAGGACATACAGTAGCTCTGCCCCTTTTCAAACAGCCAGTAGTGTTTTGTTTAAATCACAACTCTGCCGTTCAGAGCTGTTGAGCTCAAGTACATCAGACTCATGACAGTCAAAGTCTATAATAGTAATAGTGAGTCTGACTCACTGTTTTGCTTTAAAATTTAGCTTTCTGTGTACTTCAAATGGTTTTATGTTCCATGTCAATTCACACATATGATCCGCTTTGTATGTCATGGGCTGAAGCAGACCATACCTGCGCACCACAGTGGTTCATGTGACATAAATGCAAAAGCAGACTTTATTCACCCCAAAGAAAATCATATTTACACTGTATCCTTATGTGGTGCTGTTAACAAAATGTACAATTTAGACACTGTTACATTTAATTTGAATATCCTAGTTTCCTTTATGCTAAATGTGCATTTACCCCACAGGGCTTGCTGTAGAGAAGAGTTCAAAATGTCTAATATCAACACACTTTTTTTATTTAATATTTTTGCAATTGTTTAGATGAATACTTGGTTTGAACACTCTTTGACATGAATAAATGACCAATTTCATTGACAGAGCATGTGATTGATCAGATGATTCAACGAGAAACTGAAATATGAGGTGCTGTCAAATCATTTGTTGGTTTGTTGATTTTAACAATTTGTTGAAAGTGACAAAACTAAAGCTTTTATTGTTTAAAAGGGAATTCTGTCACTTTTTAGGTGTAAACTAACTTTAGATCACCCTAAAGTATTTATCCTAATATTAAAAGTATTTTATTTGGATTTTACAAGGTCTTTAAAAAGTCTTCAGTGTGATTCCAGAAACTAGATACCTTGCAAACATTATACAACTGAAGTTTCACAGAAATGTTCAATGCTTTGTTCTAATTTTCCTGGCATATTGCATATTTTCAAATCAAACGCAGCTCTATGTTCTGTCTCCAGACAGTCCTCCGATCAGCCATGAATAATCATCTCTAGAAGGCGCTGGTGGAGATAATGACTCACGTCTCTTGAGAGAAAACAACAGTTGTAACCTCTCTTTACATCATCCACCTCGTTCATCACCCCGTCCCCGCAGCTCTGTCTCTCTAACAACCCTTCCGGTTTTAATGCTGTGAAAATGTCAGTGGTCCCTGCTGAAATACTCACTGCTTTCTCTGCCTTGAGGGATTCATTGTTATGTCTATGTTTTAATCACATTTAGAATTGGCTCACAGACAGCCTGAACTATTACATATCCCTGAGGTGCTATGTTCTGAAATATGTTTAACAGAAGAGCATAGAGCACCAGTCTCACACAATTCTGAGTCAACCGGCAAAACATTTCTATTTATTCAATTTAGGGTTCATGATACACACATTGTATCCATGCCTGTGACACTGGAAGTACATTTGTATTGTTAAATATCCTCACTGTAAGGTGGGTTCTGCAATTATTGTCATTATAGGCTAAATTAAATAAATTAATTTAATTAAACAAATCTTTTTGTCATACAGATAGATGCAAGACATTCAAAAGTTTAAAGAGTTTACATTCATTTGTGTGTATAACCATAGATTATAGAATACACAAGACAAATAAAAGGTTTAGTCTATTAAAATTAATTCACTGATCACATTGGTGTTATCGTACAAGTCAAAGGATTAAAAGTGTGTTCATTTTTTACTTTAATTATTTAGAGATTTCTCCACATACCACTGGAAGGAAGCTTGTGTACCGCTGGTATGCGTACCACAGTTTGAGAACCACTGATTTAGAGGATTATAATGTTATAACAAACAGAACTGGCCATAAAGGAAGTTGGTGTCATGATCTTGTTCCCTTTGCGTGTGTATGCACTTTAGCTAAGGCAACCTGAAAATAAATGCAAATTTTGTGTTATTCTGATGTTCTGAAGAAACAGTTGTTGTTTAACTTTATTGGTAATTCCAAATATGAAATTAAATGGTAAGCTTTTGCAAACAGTTTTTGAAAATTTGATGTTTCTCCATTCAAACCGAATGATCGAACATAGTGCCTGAGAGGCATTTCAAAGATGACTTCTGAGTGAAATTATTTTCCTTAAAGGTTCATGAAACCCTCAAATACTTTTTTTGAGATTTTAACAAATGCGTCTGTGTTGGGCATCAATTAAGACAACATTAGCACCTGTCAGCTTTAATTGTGAGGAAAATTGGATCATTTTGAGCTTTTGTCAGCTAATTTGATCTTCCAGGTTTAAAATAATTTTTGGGTGGGATCAAAATCGGTGACCTAGCACCGATCTGCCTGTCCAGTGATGATGTGTTGGTTTCTTATTATTATAGCTGAGATTTCTTATCCTATGAGAAGACCCTGCTTCTTAATTATTCATGACTGCACATGCTTTCCAAAGGCAAGGCAGACCTGCCAAGCTGTGAGACCGCATCAGCGCACAGCAAGCAGTATTTAGCCGTTCATGAAGGGTCGTATGTGTTTGTTTCCATGATCCACAGGGTTTGTTGCATGTTTTTGTCCGCGATGCTGTAAGGGCCGAAACAGCAGAGATGTTGGATTGAAGCAACCATTTTTGTTGAGCTGTACGAGAATTTGAGAATGGTGGACTTTGTCTTTTATCAGTTTAGTTTGTTACCATTCAGACATATCGGCTATCCGTGCTGCTGTGTTCGCCTCTGTTTAAAATCCCCTGGATAAACGGCAGGGCTAATGGTTCAAATAGACAGGGCAAGAGACCTGCCGCACTGCTCCACTGTGTCTGCATTCAGACCCAGGGATTCAGCAGGAGAGAAGTCCTCCTCATTTATAGCATTTAGATATCATAATTATCTTTATGATGATATAACAAGTGGTTATGTGTATATGAAATAACGAATAACATATGCAGCAGGGTATTAAACTACTTAGTTTATTTCTTTGCACTTTAACTTTGTAAATTATAAAATCATGAGTCTCCTCACAATTTGTGTATCGTTTTGTAAGCCAACTGACAGTTGTTCGCTCCCCTCTTTTTCCCCTGCACTGCCGACCATGCCCACTCCTCCCTCTGCTCACAGTGCTCCATGCCCATCATGAAGCATTTTTTTAAAATTCTGAGGTAGACTTTATCTGAAAGAGGGGGGTTTCATGATCCTTTAAACGGAACTTCAGTATAGCCTACTCTCACAAAAACTAAACATTGTACCTTTGTTAAACAGTTCTTATAAACAAATCTCTACACCAACACCAAAGCAAGTTCAGACAAGCTACGACTGAATTAATAAATACATTAACCTATAAAGTGTAACAGACGTTAGCATCCTAATTGCTTTTTTTTTTCTTTTTCTTTTTTTCAATTGTGCTTATGTCCCAGTTGATTACATGGAAGAAGTGGAGTTGATGACCTGTACCAGATTCAGCAACCAGGGGCCGATCAAAGAGCCCACAGCTTCACTTTTCAAGATGCATGAGTCACACCATTGTGTGTTGTATGTAAAACAAGGCTAAATGGTCTTAAGAACTACAAACATGGCCACATACCACCTGATCACTGTACCACCTGACTGCTATAGAGTAATTTAAGTCAGGTTTAGGCATTGCTGGTGTTGCCATAGAAATACAGAATTCCCAGTCCTAAGACATGAACAGCTCTGGGTAGAATATAGTGTGTTGTCATCTCAATTACTGTAATTACAAGAGTATGAGAACACAGCTACTGACTATAATTTGCAACCCTGTATGCTTTGATTCATTGAAATGGCTCATTAAAGACATTAGTTTGAGAAATGTACTGAGCTGGTTGCATTGTGAGTCACTCATAAGAGTCATTAATTCAGGAATAGCACTTAAGTGGGTGTGCTCTGTTATGGATTTGATACAACAAACAGGAGTTGGTTGCTTTGTTTCATGGTTAATAATCAGTAGTGCCATTACAGTTCAGAAAAGCTTGTAAGAGAATTATATCATGATGTACATCTGAATCACAGATTCAGTTCATGTCATAGAACAATTAGGTTTTATTTTTTTATTAAAAAAAATTTAACTGGGTCTAATTCATTTGACTTATTCAGTTTCCATCTATGTTGGTCTTAAAGGTACAGTATGTAAGTTTGAAACCCAGTGGTTGAACTAGGTATTGCGTTCCTGGATTAAAACAAGCGCAAACGCAGGTTGCCAGATTGAGGTCAGGAGCGAGTGATTTAAAACATATTCTAAATTTTAAAAAACGGCATGCGATAGAAGGAATATTTTCCATATTAAAAAGTTTTTGTCCTAACCATCACCTCGAATTAATATATTAGAAACGGCTTCTATTTCCATTTCGGTCACGGACACATGCTTTCAGAGCCTTTTTCGAATGAAAAATGGAATATGTGGTTTTTCTGGGGTGCTGAAATATAATTGGCTAAACTGGCATTGGGCAGGTTAATATGACCAAAACAAAGACAGCATTCCGCCACGGAAAAACACACAAAAATGTGTTTTAACATGTAAAAACATTTCATGTTTTAGATATTAGTATTAGCATGTTGTTTCAACGATATCTAGAAACTATCCTGTGCTACAAAACAATGGCAAAATTCGCATTTAGATAGAAAACTGATATTAACATCTAAAGCTTGCAGTTTGTCACTTCCACCTAAATGAATCAACTTTTTTTCACGTAACCTCATACTTCAGTTTCTAATCAAATCTTGACCAATCAAATGCTCTCAGTATCTGACATGCCCTGTCCACTTTAAGACTTTTTTCTCATTTGCTTTTCATTTGATGCGTTTGAGCTCAGCCACTCTCATTGGCAAAGCGGTGATAAAACAAAATGCTATTCGCTGTTTTTTATTCTTTTAAGGGGGTGGACTACTCTATGTCCCACCCTCTGTTTGTGCTTCAGTTGAAATTGTCAAACATCGATTAAAAAACTGTGCAGTTTCTTTAACTGTAGAGAGGGTTCCTTTCATCTGTTATTGTGACTTTGCAGACTGCAGAGCATTTGTATTCAAGCATTGCCCAGAAATATTTCCATTCACCATCTGACCTGTTCTATTGCCCTGTAGCTCTGCAGTGTCGTGCATCTGCTCCTGTCAAGTCAGTATTCACAGAGAGAACACAAGGCATTAAGGTTGCAGATTGATCTGCTTTTTTCCCAGACTGGATGTGATCCAGAGCCTTGGAATTGCTTTTGAGCATTTGTTAATCTAGCTCTGAAATTGAAGTGGCCTGGCCAGCACATTTAGCATGATGGATTATATATATCAGATTGGGACTACTAACTGCTAACTGTCTTAGAGGAAGATCTATGGACTATGGAACAGAGACTAGCTAGTTTGTACAAACATCTGCTGAACTTTGAATTGTTCAGTTGCACAAATTATTTGAAGGATCTACAAAGTGGAGAAATATGGAAATGTTGTCTTTGTCAAATATCATCAGCTAATTTATCATCAGACTTTGTGGCAAAATATTTGTTGGGATGAAAATTTATGAAACATTTGATGTTGGGATGAAACGTTTTAAGTGAGGACCCTTATATTAACAAATATTGGGTTTATTAGAATAGGATAAGTGGAGATTTATTTTTACAGTGTATCAGGCCAGGACAAACCAAGATGACAGTTGGCTGGTGGGCAGTGTTGTCTGTAAAAGAGAGCATTCTGATTGGATGTTGAGCCCCGAATCGGAGCACAAGAAGAAAAAGTGATGAAGCTAAGTCAATAGGGAACAGAAAGATGCCGGCTGTGTTCACATTTTTTACAAACTTTAAATGGCCCCACTATTCAATCCAGACCCATAACACTAATAAAGGAAATATGAATTGAATTAATATTAGGACACCTTATTTTGCATTTTGCTTTATTTGATATTAGTTGTTTAAAATACAATAAAAATAACTTGGGGAGGAGAAAAAGCTGAAACAACAAACAAAACAAAAACTGCTAACAAAATTTTAAACCCCAAAGTAAAATATTAAATAAACAGCATCAACTTACCTCACTACTGACCACAAAATAGGAAAAAATCTAAGAAAACAAAGGTCACCCTCCTCCCCATGTTTGTCTCTGTACATTGGCATGAAAGTTAAACAATCACTCATCATTACTGCTCAGCATTAGGTTCAACAGAGTCACAGAAAATACACACTTTCTCTCAAAAGAAAAATATAAACAAGCCGGGAGAGAGGAGACTCTCCATATATGAATGTCCAGCCAAGTTTCAATTGGCTCCAGAAGCATGCCAGCGGGTTCCTATGATATCATTGGGATTCACCACACCTGTGTGCAGTAATGAGACCTGTAGGAGAGAAGAGAACCACAACAACAAAACTTAAGACACATAGAGAAACGCAATGCACAAATATTTTTCCATTAAAAAAAAAAAAAAACTTAACGCATTTGTCTTTTTTCCCCTTAAAAATAATATTATTTTAAAAATGCAAAACATCGTGGCTTAAAGCTCAGTTTAAATCAATGACTTTCACTTCACTTGTTTCATTAGCATTTTGAAGGAAACAATTGAACTAACCTCTTGAATGAATGATTAACACACATTAGACATATTTTTAACCATTGTTTGTTCACACCTATTTGGGGACCAATTGACACAGCCTTCATCTAAAGCTGAACTTTAAAATAGTAATTTACTCTAGTTTAATCATTACTGTAGACATCAGTGTTTATATTTGATTAATAAATTGTTATTCTGTGTACTTCTGTGATCATTTGAATGTTTGTATGAGAGAAAAAAATCATACTATTGAATGAAAAGACTATATAACTACTTCTCTTTCTGTCAGTGGTGACATGCACACAGACCATAATGTGAAACTGTAATCAGGCTGTTTGAACTGAGATTGATGTTTTTTACGTCAAGACATTGTATTATTGAAACGGTGCTATTAAAATGATTGATGAAAATATGGCTATTTTGAAAAAGATGATATTAGATGATCAAATATTACAATGAATCCTGTGTGAATGTTTGTAAGCGGAAGCTGTTGAATAAGTAAACACCTATTATTTTAATTACACAATTTATCCATGTTCTTATGATATTATTTTAATAAAACTATAAAGTATTTTTACACGTACAGTGCAGGTATAATGGGATTTTGCAATATTGTAATTAAACTTTACCTCATGTAAACACTTTAATCCCATCTAAACAAGTACACATAAATCGTATTAATCTAAAAACCTCATCCACAAACTGCACATAGACTGTGACGGCAGAGCAGACAAATTCAACTGACATTGACCTCACATTTTCTGTTCACATCACCTGTTGAAGAAAATAATGAAATACAACCTTACAAATTGTTTTGAATTAGTCGTAAATAAATTAAAACCGTGTTCAGGAACACTTTTAACACATTAAGTCCATCATTTATGCTAAGTGAAGCGTGTTAGTAACAGCAATAAGAATAATAATTGCACTTTATAGGGAATAATATGAATAATGAAATTTGCATGTAAACAGGATTGAAGAGCTTTGCACCTGACACGTACACATTATATTGCGATTAACACCTTACTCTGATCATTGGAAATAATAGCATTATTTGTGCGTATGTAAACATAGTTACCGTAGGACTCTAAAACATAACACAACATTATAATGGAATCCAGGTGACATTAAAGTGACTGGAATGAATGAATATGACATTATGAAATTGCTGAAAGTTGAAAGTATATTTTCATTTAAAAACAAAGGATTAAAAACTATTCGTTATGGCTTTACTAACATTCATTCCTTTTCTAGGTAATGCCAATATTGCAGCTAAAGAGGCCGTGGCTAGGTGGACGGGTAAGTCATTTGCATGCCTCACACCTCATGTCGGGTCATGTGATGCATCCGTGTAGGCCACAGATAAATCCTGACTATCCAGTTTTGTCAGATCATTAATAGATCAGACC
Source organism: Danio albolineatus (assembly GCA_903798035.1). NCBI lineage: Eukaryota > Metazoa > Chordata > Actinopteri > Cypriniformes > Danionidae > Danio > Danio albolineatus. Next base: position 2,321,985 of record CAIGQQ010038221.1, read on the forward strand.
ATGCTGATTTTAGATCTGCACCTACTTTGTTTAATATTCCCACACATACAGTTGTCTCAGTCTGTCTTTCATCTAACAAAATAAACAATCCTGTAGTTTGGTGAAATATACCACTCATGTCTGTAAGTAAAATGCACGCAAAGCTGATCTCTGTTAGGTTTTTCAAAATTTGGTGTGGTTCAGATATGCTGTTGACTTTGATATCATGCACTATAAAAAATATCTGTTATTTAACAGCTTCCGTATTTTGTGATTCACAAGTAAAACACTTGTGAATCATAAAATATGGAAACTGTTAATTGATTCACA